>WSUI01000053.1:20538-85272 GCA_019633595.1 Tulasnella sp. UAMH 9824
CCTTTGAGATTGGACCAAAGGAGCCCGCATTAGTGATGTAGGAAGTGAGGGAGGCATTGGAGTGATTGTAGTCGGTAGTCGAACGTTGAACGGAGGAACTCGGTGAACTTTTCAGAAGTCACATGAAGATCGCCGACACGGAGTGCTGCAACGCCTCCATTCCCAAGCCTATCTCCCAGACCTCCTCGGCTGTACAACACGCTCCAAGAAGGCGAATGTTAGGGTAATGATACAAGGGGAGTAGTGGATTCCTTTACAATGAGAAATTCATCTTGGGCCCAGTTGATGGGCCTTCGACTATTAACAAGCTTGGACAGGACGAATGGTATAAACTAGACATCAAGAAAAGATAAGAAAAGAACAAGGATCAATCTACAGTCTAGGGGGTACGAAGTCAATTCGTTCCCAGTTGTCACTTTATGCGCCCAACTTCCACTCGAGGAAGTCGGCAAAATCTTCCAGACGTTTGCAGAGCGTCTTCAGATCAGCTCGCCACGGCTGTTTCAGAGCCTTCTTGGATGCGGACTCAGATGGATTAGCAGAGGTAACCTCGGAGGACGAGCCCTCGGCGCCCATAGCGAGCGCTTCAGAGACCTCTTCCCTCTCCTTCTCCAAAGCTTTCCACTCCGACCATTTTATCAAGGCACGGATCTCCTGAGCCTCCCCAAGGGCATGCCAGCTTCCAGACACGTCGTCAGACACAAGGGTAGAAGATGTTGCCCGACTAGTCGCTGACGGAGCAGAAGGTGAAGGCACCCAAACGGCGAGGAACCAAGCCCATCGTCTAAACTCTTCTCTGTCTTCTGCCGAAGGGGTCTTCGCACCCTCAGCTGGCAGCGACAATATCCAATATGTCCGGCCATCCAAACCTGTTCCAGCCGGGGTAAATCGGAGGAGGTTCATTGACAGCTGTTGCATGAGGGCTAATTGCAATCGTCGGATCTTCGTCTGATGCTTGGCCTCAATAGCTCGGAACTGGCAGGAAAAGGCAAATCAGTAACGAGAAATGCGCGGAGAACAATCGCGGTCGTACGTCTTCCTTCCATTGCTTAAGGTCGAATGTTTCACTGGCCGGCAGTGTTTCCCCTTCCTTGAGTTTCTCCTTCGCCTTCTGTTCATCTTCTAATGCAGCATCCCGGCGTTCGGTCCACGTCTTCTTGACGTTTGCCCAAATGGTTTTCTCTAGCTTGATCTTCTCCTCCATAGTCGTTCGGATCCTCTTCGACTCTTCAACTCCTTCAGCAACGTCATCCCTGATGGAAGGGCCTTGTAGAGCGAGCTCGATAAGGGACAAAATTGAAGGAATAAGCTGGGTAGTTGAATCTACGGCGGCAGCCTTCTTTCGTTGCTTCGTTCCTTGGGGGTTAATCACCGGTGGAGCCAAGGAAAGGGATTGCGTCAGTTCCGTTATTACGGAACCGAGTTCTCCCACATCGGTACATCTCCGAACTTCCACTCGGAATTCCTTGAGCGACTATGACGGTCAGTCCCGATGAGGTTAGTTTTTTGCCCTGCTACGTTCCGAAAATAGACTGGGTACCAACCTCTTGCAAATCATTCTCCGTCGCATCCTCCGTCAGAATGTCAAGGAGCGAGCTGAACATGTTTTTGACAGGGTTAAATTCCAGCGGCCGAGAGAAGTCGTCCAACGCATCTCGATGCGTCTTTGGAAAGCGAAGCAACTCGCTAAATCTGTGAAAGAATTCCCTCAACTGGGTAGATTCATAATGCATTGAATATATATCGGCTTGAATTATCTTTCAGAGAATCTCACCATCGTTCTGTCCTCCGCTTCCTGCTTCGTAATTGCGTATGGCAGAGGTTTCAATTCTGGCATCGGAGGGGCGGGAACCTTCCGAGGTCTCCGGATGACGGGCTTTGGCACGGGAGCAATATCATTTGGTTGTGCGGAGGCTCGCGCGGCCTGCTCAGCCTTGGTGGGGCGGCCTCGTTTCTTTGCTGTGGCTTGAGCCAGCTGCAATGGCAACCGTGAGCCGAAATCCGCGGAAGTATACAGAAATTGACGCACCCCAGTCTGGCCTGGTAATCCCGTCACAGTCGCTGTCGGCTGAGGCGTTCGGCGTTGTCGTGTGGGCTTCCGTTGAGGTTGCTGAGGTTCAGCCTTACGACATTATTTCGTTTAGTCAACAGAGCTCCATCGAGTCGGTTAGAGGGAGACAAGGAATACGCACTGCAGGATCTAAGCGTGGCTTTTTAGCTTCGTTGGCGGCATCAAGATCTCCAGCTTTCCGTTTGCCGGACTTTCTGTCAACGTGCTGGGCGGCGTTGCTGTGCTGAACATTCTTTTCCTTCAGAGGTGCCGGGCGGGGGTTGTCAGAGTTCATCTTCAAGGAGGCGATTGGCTTCTGGAGTTGAGATCCCTCTTGAACGCTAGACCGCTGGGGTGTGTGTTTCCACAATGGGGAGCGAGGGATTTCTACGACAGGCACTGGTCTGAACCGTGGCTTTGGAGCCTGTTCAACCTGTTGAGCTTGCTGTTGCTCCCGCGCTCCCTTGCGGGCGGAGGTGTAAGGAGATGGGGGGATGTCGACGTAGACTTGTTTGAAAGACGATCTGGGTGCCATCTTTCGCTTTTTTTGAGTGTTAAGATTTAGTTCTCTTTTGTCGGGATCTGGCTTGGAGGGAGCGGGATGATGGTTGTCGGTCGAGGATCGAATCGAGCAATAAGCGTCAACAAACATCGCGCGTGAAAAGGGTCCACGGTCACGTTTTCCTCCCCTTTTCGAAATCCAAATTTCGACCGACGCATAAGACCTCACCGCATCTTCCACCTCCCCATCTTCACCTTCACCACCCCCCGCTAATCTCCCCTCCTTAATAACGACTCTCTTCAATGTCGTCGCACGCTGACCACACTCGAGACCCCTGGTAAGATAATGTTGATTGATTTCGCAAGTAGTGTCGCTGATACCCTTCTCTCCACCTCAGCCCCTGGGTCGTGCTCAATGATTTCGGTGGTGCATTCGCAATGGGAGCTATTGGTGGTGGCATCTGGCACGGTATCAAGGGTGCCCGAAATTCTCCAAGAGTAGGTGTTCAGCTGTTGCCGATGTCGCTTCATTGCTGAGACCAGTGGTACGATAGGGCGACCGCTTGGTTGGCGCCATCTCCGTAATAAAAGCCCGAGCACCAGTAACCGGAGGTATTACTCGTTTGATCCTCTGTCGCTATAGCGCCCACTGAGCCGTTCTCTTCCTTGCAGGCAACTTCGGCGTCTGGGGTGGCATGTTCTCGTCGTTCGACTGTGCAGTGAAGGTGAGGCGGCCTTCCTAATCCGGTTCGATAACCTTATTAAGGTCATTTCCTTATCGAATTTCACAGGGTTACCGACAGAAGGAAGATGCATGGAATGCCATCATCTCTGGTTTCATGACTGGTGGCTGTCTCGCAATGCGAAGTACGTCTCGGCAATTACGCGCGGCAACTCCGACCACATGAATGTATCCCTGACCTTTCTCATCTTCCTCTTGTATTTAGGTGGTCCTCGGGCTGCATTCGGATCAGCAGTTGCTTGCGGTATTCTTCTCGGCGTCTTCGAAGGTGTTGGTGTATTACTCAGTCGAGCAATGTCCGAGGTCAACCGGCCTGTCCTCCCGCCATGTAAGATTCCTGTCTTGCTCCTCCAATCCTTGCATCCTTGGTGTCCTGCCCTATCTCTTGACCTTTCGCTCTCTAGTACCAGAAGCCCAACCACCAGCACCCGTTGCCGTTTCCTCGTAGATCGGGTCCTTGGGCTCTCGTTCTGTTCACCTCTAGCACGCACCCTAGCATTTATCTCTGCACTTCCTTTTATACTCTGTCTGTCGCACGGTACGGCTACGCCTGTCCCTTCTAATTTAATGCTCTGTAGACGATCGACGTTCAATTCGGGTGTCATCTTACGAAACTGTTGGAGTGAGCTCTGCACTTGTGTGACAAACGCAGATCATCTTATTGCAGAAGGAGTAGCCGGAGAGGTATGCCGGATATTCCGATAGAGTCTAAAGTGGGCTTCGGTTTTGGTGATGGGGCGAGAGTTATCAGAACGTCTGGCATTGGAGCTGCTCCACGCCTCTCTCCCAACCAAACTTCTTCGATGGACTCTGGCCGACCCGAGCGGGCAAAAAAGACTTTCGTCCGCACTCCACCTATGACGCGCATGCCCCCCGTTGGGAAAAAGTCTTATCTCTGGTCACTGTGCACCAGGTATAAGAACGACTCGAATCCCGCCCGAGGATCCCTCAGAATACATCTTTCCCCTCGCACACCAACTTCTGTGTATATATCTCACTCCTATAGACCTATCGTACCTACTATGGCATTTCACTCTGACAAAAGCTCAAGACGTGGTGGCGGTCTAGGAAGTCAGTAGGATTTGATGCTGATGTTTTCATTATCGCCCAGTTGCTCACTATGTGCCATATCCAGGCCTTGATAGAGATTGGGAAAACAACGCTCATCCAAGTGATCCTCACGATTGGTATTCACCCGAGGCCCAGGCAAGTAGCGGAACAGGTGGCCTCTCCGACAGTCCCTCCCGCGAGTACACGACCACCGTCGGTACAGGCAACTATGGTGCCAGTGGACGAGGCGGAGTTGGTAATCATCGCTTCGTCCCAGCCCCGGAGCTAGGGCGAGGTGCACATAGTCGTCGGAAGAGCGTCAGCGATGCCTCCGACGGTTATCCGAGAGAGGCCGCAAAAGCGCGCCCCGCAGAGGGAACAACTTTCGCCAAAATCAAAGGTCAGCGCCGGTCATTATCATCCTTTGATTTCCGGAAACTTATCATTTCCCATATTCAGACAAAATTCTGCACAAGTCGCATGATGAAGCTTAAGTCGTTCTCTGTACTATCATCTTGCACGCTCCTGGTATATTCGCTCCAACGCCATGTATTTGAATAAAACACAGCCACGTTTTTACATCTATCGCATTGCTCCTTCGACAGCTTTGTACAACTTTCCGTCTCGAATTCGTTTTGGGCGCTTGGATCTCCAGCGTCGGTAAATCCAAGTAACCACCTGTGCAAGCACTTCCCACTTCTCCGCCAACGATGATGCCACGACGTTGAGAACGACGGCAAACAATAATGTTGCCTTGGCGCTTGGTGGGATCTCCATTAGGTCCAGCACTAGTGCCACTGATCGCGGAGGGAATAGCAGGACTACCGTGCTAAACGCAGTCAGAACAACAATGGAGAACATAAGGAAGCCTGAGTCGGGGCAAGTCAGTACGAACGGAAATTCACCGATGAACAACCAGCATACCGTTTGTCCAGATCTCCTTGCGATATGGTGGGCCGATGCTGAATACTGCAGCGACGAGAATGTACTGGAAAGAGGAGACCAGGAACAATACTGTGTTCTCGAAGTTGATGGTCTCTAACTTGTCAGAACCAGAGTCGGGAACCGGAGGCTTGTACCTAGTAAAAATGGCTTCAGATGCTGTTGGCACGTGATGGCTGAAATGTCTACGTACCATGGCTGACTTCGGGTCCAGAAAAATGCCCAGAATTGGACTCCGCTGGTTACCAAGACCTGAGCGACTATCGAAGACAGAACCTTCTTGGAAACTAGACTGGATGTTGGACTTTGAGGATGGATTCTAGGGTATGCATGTGTCCTTCCCACTTAGGACGGAATGGAGTGAGCATACGCAAATGACGAGCTGAAAACATTGCTTACTGAAAACTGCGACGGGTATAATAATGAAGAGATCTATGTAGAGGAACTACAACGTACTGTTAATGATGGGTCTCGCTGAGCAACGTTCGGAATCAAATACCTGGAAATCGCCGAGCGATGAGGCAAAGGAATACAGCAGGGTGATGGTCGTGAACTGAATCAAGGAGTATAACGCCCTGCCATTTCGTGCGTTAGAAGAGCCTATCCTTGCGTCTGAAGAATAGCTTACATGTATTTGAAGCATGAGAAGCTCGTGACAAGGGCAGCTCTGCCTTCTTTGATGACCTCAATCATGCAGGTTATCTCAGGGTTCTGACTGGTAAACGGGGCTGCAACCGAAGCTTCAGCTTCTGAAAGTGATAAGCCGACATCGGCCGCCTTCAGGGCACCGCAATCGTTAGCTCCATCTCCGCAGAAAGCAACAGTATATCCTAGAGATTGAAGACGTTCGACGAGTTCATGCTTTTCGTCAGGGGACATCCGAGCGAATATCTGGGCCTTGACGAGCATCTACGACCGAAGGATGCGTTCAGACCCCCTCCCCCAACAAAAGCGGTATTAACCAACTCACGCGTTGCAGGGTCTCTAGAGCAGCGTTATTCAGCATCCAGCGGAATACATCACCGCTAACCACAATGGCATAATCTTGGTAGAGGATATCAGTGGCATCGGTGCTATGATGTAGAGGTGGAGCAAGGGGCTTGAGACTGTAATCGTCGAGTTTCAACGATTCGTCGTCGACACTCGACCATTCTAATTTTGACTCTCTTGTTTGGGCGTTTCCTGGCCACGATTTTAAGTGTCCGACCTAAACAAGAAACTCCAAGAGTCTTACCAGCGATGAAAGTTGGGTAAAACACATGCGCAGACTGGCTGACAATACCGCATTCTCGAGCCACGCTGACCGCAGTACGAGGGTTATCCCCGGTGACCATTCTGCACGTGATATGAGCAGCCCGAAGGACCTGAATTGCGCTCGTAGTATCAGGTTTGAGTTTGTTCTCGAAGATAATGAGACCGAGGAAGCGGAGGCCGCTCTCGGCTTGCTCCCTGTGCAAAGAGACAGATCAGTAGACTGTTAGATGGGTAATGCGACCTAACGCACCGTTTCATTCTTTGCGCTTTCAGCCATGACAATCCCTCGACGCTCTTCCCTGCAATAGCGATGACACGATATCCACGCTTCGTATAGTAGCCCAATAAGTCAGCATAGTCCTGAGGAACTGTCATGGGGAACGACATGAGTCACGGTTTTCAAGGTCTGTGAAACACGTACATGAATCGGGATCGCAGATGTCAGACATAACTTCCGGTGCACCTTTGACGTAGATCTCCATGCTTGTGCTTTTCAGGCGTTTGACGATGACACTCATTCTCCGAAGTGCAGAGACGAACTCGAATGTCCTTATAACGCCAAGCTCGAGGAAGTGTGCATGCTTTGATGGGAAACGTTAGTACAGATAACACGGGTAGAAAAAGACCGGCGCACTCTAGTGCCTGCCCTCAGTGCATCTTCAAGTCTAAAGCCAGAGCTTCCGGGCGGACGGACTATAGTCTGGACCAGCGCGGTTGGCCTATCTCCGATCCTGTGGGAGTCCCCTCTGCGAGCTGGAAGCCCTGCCTGACCTTCCTCCAAAGTCCACTTGGTGAAGTCGAACATCTTGGCGTCGAGAGGATCACCGATTATTTGACCATCGACTAGTTTCAGAGAATGGCAGGTGGCTAGCGCGTATAGAAACTGGGCTTTTCCGGAACCAGAAGGTATATCGTGGACGTCGGAATACAACTCCCCGAATCGATCGCTGGATCGATCCAGGCAGCGAACACCCAGTACGTCCAACCCTTCTTCCGTCAAGGTGCCGGTTTTGTCGAAACAAACAACATTGACCTTGCCTCCAACGTTGACGCGATTCGGAGATATGCAGAATATGTTGGCTTTCCTTAGCCTGCTAATCGCAAAACTCGTTCCAATTGACAGGGTGGCGGGAAGGGCTGGAGGAACGACCACGGTAATTAAATCTAGTGCGCGAAGGACGATTGTGTGCCAGTGGACCTGGAAAGAACATGTGAACGGATGTTACCAACCTTTAAAGAGGTTGGTTACTCACCCCTAATTCAACAAACTGAACGGCACTAGCCATGAATCCGAGGCCGGCAAGCCCAGCGAGGAAGATGATGAATCTCATGGAGTCACGGTAGAACTTGAAACCCATAGGCTTGGGGAACAGCATCGACCGAACCAAGGATCCCTTTGTGGTATTGAAACCGGTGCGGACGACTAAGCCTAAGGCCTGAGGTTGGCCAACGCCAGGCGCGTCACCTCTAATGCGAACCACCTTCGTCGCGCTGTACAGGAACGATTTGGCGATATCGGCATCGACTTCCCCGTTCTCGTTGAAGCGCGCTAATTGCTCCTCGCGTATGGGAATCTTGCTGACAGGAACACTCTCTCCCGTCAGCATGCTTTCGTTGACAATGGCATCGCCAGAAAGCAGGATCATGTCTGCGGGGAAGAGGGCTAAAGGGGGGTTGATGAGGTCGACAATGTCGCCAGGGACTAGTTCTGTAGAATCGATAGTTCCCCCTGCAATCATGGATGGTCAGACCAACTATATGAAGCAAAGTTGTCGAACGTACAGCTGCCATCGCAAAGAATTCTAACCGGGCAGGAAAATCGGGACATTTCTCGCATGCGTTCTATGGTCTGAAACCAATGTCAAGGACTTTGTCACCAAATCTCCGTCTTCCTTACCTGTTTCGTCTCAATTAAGGTGCTGCCAATACTAATGGCTGAGATCAAAGCAATGCAAAACGCGTAATAGTAGTAATCGTCGATAGACCAGAGGATAATGCTCGCGATCTGAAATATATAGAACGGATGCAAAACCTACAGAACCCGGGGTAAGTAGATATAGCTAATGAGGTTTTGGGGCTGTAACCCACTTCTTCCACGAGCAGCGCAAGTGTCGACTTAGCTTCAACGTCTACCACGTTTTTGCCGAACAACGTCTGACGCTGAGATCGAGTTTCCGTAGTTAGGCCGGCCTTCAAGAGAGGAATTTTGGTCCAAGTTGGATCTCGCCAGTCCCTGCCAAACCACAATGTTGTTAGAAAGAAGGGAGTTGGGCCCGCGCGTTGCGCCTTTGATGCCGTTTCTGCACACCTGATAGAAGCGAAAAGACTAGATCTTGGATCTAATAAGTATCTGGTGTACCGATGCTCCACCATTTTAAGCACACTCAGATCTCCAGAAAAAGGCCTAGGGGAGGGAGCTGCACTTCCTTGAGAAGGGGCGGACACCGCGATCGAGGGTGTAAACGCCGTGGATCCTGGATACGGGTAATCTAACGTTTTTAAGAATTCGAGGATAAGAGTTCTGAATGGAGTCTACGGAATTATGATTCAGTTGGGGAATCCGACCGTGTCAAGAGAATAGATCACCTCCACGACGATGAGCCCATCGTTTAAGTCTCTAAAAGCCCGCTCTCGTGCCACCCATCGCAGCCAAAGCTTTGGGGACCAATGGCCTGCCAAAGCCAGACTCCCCAGTGATGCAATCGTGCCAATTCGCCAAAGCAATTGCTTCCAGCGGACTATTTCGAATCCAGTGAACTTCAGTGACATGTCCTCGTCGACCAGGACGATGGTCTGACGACTCGGAGGCCCAGGAGGGGGAGGGGGAGTCGAATCGCCTGAGGCCATGTCAATGTCGATCCTCGTATCGCCAAAGAAAGGGTCGCCATTCATGCCCAAAAGAGGAAGTGTGGCCGTGGGTGTGGTAGGCCTAGTAGCTTCAAACTCGCTTCCGTGCGGACTTCCAGCGCGGTCGACTTCGATACCGTCTACACTTCCGTCTTCTTCGGCAGATGAATAACCCCACCTCTCCTCCCCGGATGAATACTGCTCGGCATCTCGGTCCGAAATCGCGATCGAGCTCCGCCGACTGGATATCCTTGAGCCCCGTCTCGATGTCTGGCGTGAAGGTGGAGCTGGGGCCTTGCTGGACGAGAACAGGCTCGCAAGGTTGTCGAATACACCCTTTGATTGTGAAGGCGATTCTGGGGATGCTCGGCGCCGGGACCGACGTTTCGTGCGTGAACGCGATCGACCCATGCTCTCGCCCTCGTCAGCGGCGTCACTTAGAGCGCTTGCATCACTGAAGACTTCGCTCGCATCTTCGCCCGCACTGTCCCTCCGTTGCCTTGAACCTGACCGCTGGCTCTCTCCGCTTTGTCGGCGGTGGAGACTTGCCCTCGAGAAGGCATCGCTACTTCGCCGACGTCCCCAAGGACGATCGTAGTGCATTGTCGAAACCGACGAGGGAATTATCCCTGCTGAAGGACCTCCGAATACGGCTCCTGACCCATCATCGTCGTAGGCACTGCCAACTTGTGAGTCCCGCCGCCGCCTTGTTCGTGCTTCCAACACTTGGTTGATTTCGATGGCGGATGCCCCTTCGGTGTAGTCATATGGTTGCTCTCCGTCCGACATCCTGGTAAGCGATGGTTGAACAGTGATACCTGGTGCAACGAAGAGAATTAGTTGGTGAAGCCGGACATGTCGTCGTAATTGCAATGCAGAGCACAAAAGCCGTGGGACGCCGTCACGTTGAATTTTCCAGGCTTACGCCTCCGGCGCGTGCAACCGACACTTCCTAACTCAAGAGTCAACAAGCCCAGTCCAAGAGGGAACCAGCAGCCCTTCGACTTTCAACTAAAGCTATTTGAAGCATTTAATTCTAATATGACCATCATTCTCGGAGATCCGTGGATCTTCCTTCATTTTAAAAAACATATCAAACACACTGGCGGATACTCCGGGTCGCTGAAAGGTACAGGCAATCGACCTTGCCAGCTATTGGAGGTATGTGTCTATATGGCAGTACAGACATGTACATAGACTCTAATAGCTCGATTTGCTAGCTCAGAAAGACCAGACCTGGTGTCCAGACGCCCTTTGTCTGGTATAACATCAGTGATGCTGCTCACCAAGTTGTTGGACGGATAGACCGGGTAGCACATGAAGCCTACCTCCAAAGGTTAGCTCCCCCTTCCTTCCTTATGCTTCTTTTCTCTTGGCTCATTCGGGTCATTAGTGGCAACCACCCGTCTCGCAAACCTCTCGTCCTCCTTCAAGCATTTAAATCCGAATGGTGTCAAGGATCGACCCCGGACGACGATCCCATTCCCGTAATTACTATAACGGACTTGGGACATCTTTCCACCCAAGAAGACACGCTTGGTCAACCTAAAATACTGTCTCATACATTGTACTCTTGGTGGTCAGGGATCCTTTGGTTACAGCATGAAAAGCCCGCTAAATCTTTGTATAGGGAAACCTATAAGAAGTCAAAGAAGACTGAAGATACTAATTCCTCACTGGTGCCCGGAAGAGCGGTAACGGCTGGCAATAATCTCTCTCCAAATGTCCCAGCACCTCCTATTGCTGAGCCTTCAAATGTCCCGGCGATAAAGCGTACCCTCCTTGACAGATGGGTGAGTCCACTCGCTATATAGTGGACTCTAATTTTAACTTCAATACAGCCAGGCCTCATACTGTCCGAGGAAGCATGTTCCATTTCCGAAGGTGACAAGCAAATACTTGATAAAATAGGTGAGCTTCCTTGGTATATTTGAGTGCGGAATCAGTTTCCATGATCAATTTTGCCGCTTTTACTTAGGCTTTGCCGCCTCGTTGAAGGGACCAGAGCTCTCGCGACCGGAAGAAACGACCGAGGAACCGAGCGCCGACGTTTCTATTTCTAGCAAGTCCGATGACAATCTCGATTGGTCCGCGTCTCCGTCTCCGGAAAGAACAGGGAAGCAAAGCGACGACGACGAGGATATCCAAGTCAAGGAAGAGGACGACGATGAAGTTCTGCAACAGCTGGGCGAGGGAGGCGAATCGACGACAGCTCAAGTTCACGCGATGGAGGAAACGCCAGCTGAAGTTATACGCCCCGAATACCCTACGCAGCTTTTAAGAAAAGAGGCTGGTGTGACTATCTTTAAGCCTGCAATCCTTATCCCAGACTCAGATACCTCGATGACGCAATCTTCTCACTCTCAAAGCCTCTCGCAAACAAGGCATCTCCATCACCTCACTGCTCCGAACTCTTCGATCGAACACCCCCCTAGTTCTCACCATTCCTCGGTTCCTCCTCGTAATCAGAGAGCCACTCAGCCTCCTGCCTCAATGCCCCCGCCGTTGGATAAAATCGCCTCTTCGTCAAAGGAGGCGTTTCGCTCGAGCACGCCGTTGGGCCACTTGAGCTCGTCTCCGAGCAACGTAGAGGACGATGACACCTCCCCCGATGGCAAGTCCACTTTAAGCAAAGCCCGCGGCCCTAAACTCAAATCCCGCCCAAGCTGGGCTAGGGCCATGACAAACGAGGAAGTGATGCGACGGATCTCCACACCTCTACGGGACCCAAACCTTGGCCCGTCAACTGATTCCTCACCAGTGCTCGCAGGGCTTCCATCGGCCAGCTCAGACGCCAGTGATCAGTGGCATGCACAAGACATAAAGACCGAGCAGCAGTCTCAAGCCTTGGGTCTGCCGAGTCCGTCTCCTCGCGCTAATGTTCTGACCGTGAGCAGGAATACCAACGTCCAGGAAACAAGCAAAGTCCCGAGAGTATTAGGCGCAAGAACGACTGCCCAACGCACCACCACACAGAAATACCAAGATCTTGCCGACGTCCTGTCCGGAGTTTTGCGCGAAAATGGTCGGGAGGGATAATGTAACTCTGAGGGTCTTTGTATGCAACTATTTGCACCGATGTCAATATAGCCCGTTCCTCGGTGCCGTTGACAAGCGCGACTCCCATCGACATCTCCCCCGTTGATAGCCAGTCCCCCACTCTAAGCCCCGCCACAAGAATGTCGACCTCAATCGAGAACGATGCGCCTGTCAGCACGCTAGACCAACCGATCCCGATGTCATTCCCAGCTCTGCTGGGAACCGTAGACCCTCGTGTTTTGCAAGAGCAAGAAGGCAATACTCAGAGCTCTACGGAACGAGCCCGGAGAGCTCTTAAGGCAGATAAACTTGGAAAGCAGTGGGTCCGACGTCGTGATAATGGTCCGTACATGCCCTCCGAGTTTCTGTGACGATTCGGTGGCATTCGCTTATCATCTCGTCTCATGTAGCACGATTTGCCTCCAACCCCCACATCGCTGCACCAACGACAGAGGACCAAAACTCCCCTCTCCCGCCTCATCGACCATGGCCACAGCCTTTGCCCGCATATATTCCTCGTCGCACTTCAGCACCCGACTGGATACCTCCACCTTCAATCCAGTCGGTGCCTCGTCTTACCCGGAAAGGCGTCAGAAAGTATATCCGAAATGCCGGCCCCTACGCCGAGCAGCTCGTACGGGACTTCGAGCGAGAGATCGTGGAATGGTTGAATTGCGACGTGGTCGTTAATCCCGATAACCAACAGGCACCATCAAGGAGAATCGGCTCAAAGGGCGAGGTCTTTGAGCTGGAGCGATCCCATGCCCAGTTGGTTTGGTCGACAGATGCTTTTGCGCGTTACGTCCTCCACTGCGTTGCACGTTACCATGGATTGGTTTCCTTTTCGAAGGATACCCCTAGTGGGGAGAGACACACCCACGTCCTCAGGCCACGCCCTCAGCTCAATGCGAGAGGCGTCGCCTCCCTCGACACGCCATCCGCAACAGCCACCGACATTGATTCCGGGTCCGAAGTCCTGGTATCCGAAGGCGACTTTGCAAGTGAGAAGGAGCTCGAGGCCCTCACGGAAGAGGAGGACGACTTCGTCCAAATCAGTCGTCGGCCAAGTCCCATTGTGGGGTCGCCCTCAGCTGCGGAACCAAACTCGCTCCCTGCGGACGACGCTGCTGCTGAAGGAATAGAATCTTTAAATCTTGAAGACTCGACCCCAAGGCCCATCCGCTTGTTGGATCGATCTTCCGTCCTGGTCAACCGATCATTGCGCTCCGGGTCGTCGCCTAGTCGCTCTCCAGCTCGGAGATCCCGAGCAGGTGGCACATTCCGTGCTCAAGCACTTCGGGTTCGTCCTGCGGTTGTGTCGAGCGAACCGAAGGACAAAACTCCCTCCTTCTACGATTATTTGTATGCTTGATCGCTTAACCTGATTTACACTTGTTCACAAATTAAGAGTTGAGCCCATTCTGATTAGAGCGAGGCTTGAAATAGCCGGTTGTTACGATTGATAGCAGGAAATTAAGGCGTTCTCATTGAATCAAGCATCGTCCGATGTTCCAATTGAAGCATTCCGAGGTCACAAGCCTCGAGCTATGTCAAGGGACACTATTTCCAACCGAATGCTAAAGTACATGACGTCGACAAATTTCCAGAAATATCCCACTTTTAAATAGACTAACGCTTAGGACACCCGAGTTCGAGCGAAGATCGTCCATCGAAGCACTCGGCTATGCTCAAGGTACCTCGAACCGACTGCCTTCGCGGTTCCAGGCCTTCTGATAGACCACGATAGGCAATGATACGCGCTCGAGACGTCGACACGAAGTTCCTACCATCCGCCATACATGCGCTTCCCTTATCTCGAACCAAGCTCGGCGCCAATTTTGAGCGTTCCGACACCCTATTTCAGAGAAGAACCATTGCACGGAAAAGCGCCAGCTCCGCAGACCTCCGAACGATTCCCCGAGCCTTGGCATCTGCGAACGTATATAAACATGGGTGAGATGACCATGTGCATAGTGTCGAATAGGTAAACTCCCTTCAATCTCAATGTTTGCTGTCACTGCCAACGAAGAGTACGGGCCCAAGCCCCATAACTATACAATCATTCAAGCCTTCGAATGGTATTCCGAGGGAGGTGGTAAGCATTGGAAGCTGCTTCAAAATCAGATTCCCCGCCTGGCCGAAATGGGCATCACTGCGCTTTGGTTACCACCTGTGACAAAGGCTTCAGGTGGCGATTTCACAAAGGGTACAGATACCGTGGGTTACGACATCTATGACCTTTGGGACTTGGTACGTGATGGTCTCGGGAGTCAAAAGAAATTGCTTTCATACTTTGTTCTCTAGGGCGAATTTGACCAGAAAGCAGGCCGTCGCACGAAATACGGTACCAAAGAAGAGCTTTTAGCTTTGCTGCAGACAGCCAACGATCATGGACTTGTTTGGTAAGTTCATCCATTACCCGTTACCGCTTGATGTTGCTGAGAGTTTTCATTAGCTATATCGATGCTGTTCTGAACCACAAGTTTGGGGCAGACCACACCGAACGATTCGAAGCAATGCCCGTTCGCGGGGACAATCGGCTCCAGGAGATTCCGCCCTCAAGGGTCATCCAGGTATTACGCGCTATTTTCACCTGAATCTTGCATTACTCTGACTGCCGCTCTTTAAGGGTTGGACGGGCTTTGACTTCCCTGGACGGAACGGGAAATATTCGACGATGAAGTGGGGCTACAACGATTTCACTGGTGTGGATCATGACGATATCACGAATCAAGATGGAATCTTTCGTGTTATGGGTCCTAACAAAGGATGGGCTTGGGCTGTGGATTCCGAGAATCGCAATTATGACTTCCTCAGTTGAGTCGGTGCGGCCTCTCCTCTTGATCGTGGGGCTAACGCTAGACACTTCCGGTACAGTGGGCGCCGACATAGATCACAGTCAACCGGATGTACAGAAGGATCTTTTGGACTGGGGAACTTGGGTTGTTCAAGAGACTGGGCACGTTGGGTTCCGCTTCGACGCCATCAAGGTCAGTATCGATTCTTTGATGGTCCAAATCACCCTGATGCTCATCCTTGATTTAAAATCCAAATTTCTGCCTAATATAAGCATATTGACGAGAACTTTATGGCAAAGTTCGTGGCTCACGTTCGCGAAAACAGCGGCAAGGACAAGCTCTTCTGTGTCGGAGAGTTCTGGAAAGACAGGTCAGGCAACGACGATATCTAATCCACGAGATTTCGTCCTCAACCAGCCTTCATTCTTAGCCTCGACTCTCTCAATGCTTATCTTGATAAGTTGGGACAACAATTCTCTGTATTCGACACGTGAGCGTGACCCTGCCTTAGTATTCACTCCTTGCTTGGTAGCTAACCCAGCTCCATGTATTGCTTTGATATTTCTAGACCACTGCACTACAACTTTAAGGAAGCGAGCGACAGAGGAGAAAACTTTGATCTTCGCGGGATATGGGACGGGAGCCTTGTCTCTAATAA
The DNA here is from genome assembly GCA_019633595.1 of Tulasnella sp. UAMH 9824. Taxonomy (NCBI): domain Eukaryota; kingdom Fungi; phylum Basidiomycota; class Agaricomycetes; order Cantharellales; family Tulasnellaceae; genus Tulasnella; species Tulasnella sp. UAMH 9824. The sequence continues at coordinate 36,420 of WSUI01000053.1, forward strand.
CCCAGTGGATGCCGTGTAAGCCTACCAATGACGCTCTGGACCTCATCAGAGCTCTAACGTCTAAAACTTGCTGTAATTGACGCGCGAAGCACCCTCGTGGACAATCATGAGTGAGTCCTTTAGCTCTTGTATTGGAAACGCAACCCTTCCCCGACTCTAACCCCCCTTATCCCTTTGAATAGCACTGTTCGTCTAGAAACCTTATCAACCAGGTCCAAAGCTTGTCACTGACTGATATTTTTTCTAGCAAATCGGACAATCTCTGCAAAGCTGGGTCCAACCCTGGTTTAAGCCTCTCGCATACGCGATGATCCTCCTCCGACCAGCGGGTTATCCGTACGTCAATCAGAGTCAGTTGAAAAGGATTAAAATAGCTGACTTAGAGCTCAAGATGCGTTTTCTGGGGCGATTTGTACGGCTGCCGAGCGGGGAATGACGGAAACATTCCAAATAACCCCCCCGCACAGCCAGCGATCACGCAGCTCGGGGATATCATCAAGGCTCGCAAGCTGTTTGCATACGGAGAGGTAAAGCTCTCGCTTAGATCTAAGTTCAAGATCTATTTATACTGGGAGAGCTGACTGATTGGGGTGCTGCTCTCTAGCTCAAACCTGAGAATGATTACTGGGATTACCCAACCTGTGTCGGTTGGGTACGTACAGGAGATCAAGAGCACGATGGATGTGCAGTTGTGTTATCTAACGGGACTATGGGAGGGTGCGCCTTAATCCTCCGAGGCTCCTGCCTCTGCCGATACTAACATCCGGTATTGCTATTTCCGCAGAACTAAGGTCATGTATGTAGGAAAGGCGAGTCAAGGTTTACAGAAACATTTAGAAGCCTTCATGTTTGTCTAATCTACTACTTATCGTAGGAGCATGCGGGTGAACAGTGGATCGATCTCCTTGGTTGGACAACGGGTGAGATCACGATCGGGAACGATGGGAAAGCAGAGTTCAGATGCCCCTCAAAGAGCATCGCCATTTGGATCTCCAAGAATGCTAAAGGATGTGAAGAGTTTACTGCTAGATTGAACTAGTCGGCTTGGAGTACTAGAGCGTCGATAAAGGGTGGTAAACCCTTCAATGAATGGCAATGTTTCTTTTGAATTGCTCGGAGAGTGTACACCACGACAAGAAGAGGCGGAAAAGGCAGGAGCCTTGAATAGTGGTTGATGGAGATGAATTTACGGAGTGATGTATCGATGCGCTTTGACATGAATTGAATACGAAGGCCAGGAAGAAAACCAAACGTCTAAGCTGAGCGGAATGCGACCGGCCATGCGGCGCGTTTTAAGAGTCTCTTCTACCATTCAAACTCCCTGCAAAACAGGAATGCTGTTCAGCTTAAGGTTGGGAGCGGTTTCCTTTGTAGGGCTCACCCTGTACACTTGGAGAAAAGATAGTCCTTCCCTCCGACAGAAACAATCCCATCCTTTAGCACGCACTTCCACTTTGTCTTTACGCGTTGAACCTACAAAAATCTCAAGGTTAGAGTTCATTTACTAGCGTGGGATAAGGCTCCGCACCTTGTCATAAGTACAATAAACTATGTCACCAGGCCCGGATCCATCGGCAGCAGCACCTCCAGCAGCTTCATCATCATCGACTTCCGAATCGTCATCGTCAAGATCAGAGCCAATCTCCTCTTCCCCAGCCCGAACACCAGAGCCAGATGCCGTGGGAGGAGGTGGGAGTGTGTGGCTTGTTGCAAGTTGAGGCGGAGGCGAGGCAGATGATCGTGATGATGAAGATGATGAAACTGACGACGGGCCGTCAACTTGTGGAATAGCGGGTCTGGAAGTTCCAGAAGAGGAGCTCGTGGTATTTGCGTCGAGCGTGAAAGGGGATGGACCATCAACCTGGGGGAGACGACTAGCAGCCTGAGCAGCTCGCTGCAAATCAGCAGGTGTCGGCTTTTGTTGTTGTTGCTGCTGTTGAGGTGGTTGTGGCTGGCGGAGACCAGCGGGCTGGGCATTGGCATACATCTGGAAATGCTGAGGTAAAGCAGCAGGGTTGTGCATGAGGTACGGCGCGGCGGGATTATATGTTGGCTGAGGAAGACCATTTGGCCCCAGCATCATTGGAGGACGATGGGCGCCTTGGGGAGGAGGTGCAGGGGAAGGGAGAGCTGGGAGGTTGTATGGAGAGTCGTGCTGCTCGGCTTTCACTGAACCTGCAGATCCATACAAAGGGACCGGAGAAGGAGCAGAAGGATTAGGGTAGCCGGCTGGCGGACGTTGTTGAGGAACGGCTAGAGTATATTGATTCGCAGGTGGAGGAGGGTGAGGGTGCAGAGGCTGCTGAGGAACGACCGGCGTCGCGTTGGGTGGTGGGCCAGGTTCGAATTCGGCCACATTGGACTCGACAACTTTCTGCTCCCATTTCTACAAGGCGTACTGAGTACCGAGAGAAAAAGATGAGATCCGGACGAAGTCTTACGTTCTGAAGAGTCTGGAGGACTTGATCATCAACCCCGAATTCAGCGAAGGCGTCTCTTATATTGGTCATGACATCGTCGATAACCGCACGATAAGTTGCGGGCTGGGAACAGCGTCAGACAGATGTAGAATCTCTGTCAACAGCAGCGTTGGCAGTCTACTAACCACGATCCTGTTCGACATCGTTCTCGGGGGACAACTGAGGGTGGAAAGGTAGGGGAGAAAGAGAGGACGCCTGCAGAATGTCGGGGTTTGTCAGCCGCCCAACCTCGTGAAGGCCCCCAGTCACTATCAGGATGGCCAACCGGAACCCAGCGGTTGACGACTCCCTCTAACCGCTTGATTTAAGCATGCAGCAAAATAATAGGCTTCAAGTACTGGCAGGATAGCTTCAGGTCGTTGCATAGTTGCGGTGGGTTTGGTAGAAGCGGGTGGGGGTGATAGCGGTCCTGCTGGAGATAAGCGGGTGTTTTCCCCGTCTTCTCCCTCTTGTGAATTCTTCCATCTCAGCCCCAACTGACACCCTCATCCGTCCCTCTGCACCAAAGCCTTGTCATGTCAACCAAGAAAGCCACCAAGGCTCAGGCCGCAGAGGCCACGTATAGCGTCAAGGACATCGTCCTTGCAAAGGTCAAAGGCTATCCTCCATGGCCAGCAATGGTTCGTTCATTCGATCCGCCACAAGGGGGCGCCCTCAATACTTACTCGTTCCGCTTCCTATCAACCCACCGCACTCTCTCGGGCACAGGTTGTGGACCCGGAGAACGTTGCTAAGCATGTCAAGAAGGAGAGGCCGATTAGTAAAAAGACGACCTTCTACTGTGTCCGGTTCTTCCCAGCGGGCGACTAGTGAGCATGACAACCCCCACTCTTTCATGTAGGCTACTAACCTTTAATCTTCTTTTACAGCTCATGGGCTGTCGCTAAGGATCTATCTCGTTTACAACAACACGAGATAGAAGCCTATATCAATGAACCCTCAAAGAAAAATTCCGAGCTCAAACGCGGTTACGAGGTTGCCTTGAACCCTACTCCTTGGATCGAAGAGATCGAACGCAAGGAAGCAGATGCAGAGGCGGCGGCTGCTGAAGAAGAAGAGGGCGTGGATCAGCTCGAAGATAGCGAGGGTGGTGGAGAGGAAGAGGTCGACAGCGACGCCGACTCGGCTTCGGCCAAGAAGAAGAAATCTCAAGCGGGCAAAAAACGAAAGCACGACAGTATCTCTGCAGAGGACGGCAAGAAGAAGCGCAAGAACGCTCAGGAGGCTCTCAGTGCCAAGCGGCGTCCCGTCGCTGGCTCCAAAAAGGCTGGAAAGGGCAAGGCCTCGTCCGCTGACAATGCTGAAAGCGAAGACGGTGTTGGCGCTATGGCCGAACTCGAGGCCGCCGAAGAGGAGGCTGGGAGGAAGAAGGCGAGGACGAGCCGTAGCAAGGCCGATGATAGCGACGAGAAGCCAGGAAAGCGAAGTAAGAAGGACAAAGATGAAGACGATGCAGACGATCGTACGTCGCCTATTTCTCTCCTCCCTCCATCTCTATGATGCTTTAAGAGCCACGTCATCGAGCTGTTCCCCACGGCCCGACGTTCGGTTCAGTTCGCAATCCGTGCACCTCCCGCATTGCCACCGATTTGACACATTGCTGACGCGCATTACCTCCTCAATCATCTTCTCAGCACTTGCCAATGATCCTGACGCTCAAAGAGTCAAAGATTGGAGGCATAAGCTCCAGCGGGGATTCCTTACGGGCGGAAAACCACCTCAGGCAGCGGTATGTCGTACCATCTACTCCCCCATTTTGCGACGACACCCCCCGTTGCTCCCTTTCCGGTGTCACCAATCGACTTCCAAAGAACGCTCCCTTGTTCATTTCCCCGTTTGTTGGCGTTTGTCACGCAAAACTGGTCGTGTGGTGTGGAACAAACCTTGCTGATAACGTTTTGGCCGTTCTCGATTTCAAATAGGATATGCCCCTGTTGGATCAGATCTTCTCTACTGTCGAGAACTATCCCAACTTGACAATCGAGTACCTGCAGGTCAGACTTTTGTTTGGGGAGCGGATGTTCCACCGAAGATGCTGATGGCGGAATCTTCTCCGGGATTTTTTCTCCGTCGACAGTTCTCTAAGATCGGCAAAGTCATGCGCCGTATTGCCGGGCTAAACGATATCCCTCGAGATGATGAGTTCCACTTCAAGGAGCGCGCACAAACGCTTGTTCTGAAGTGGCAGGCCATCCTGCAGGAAGCGGAGCAGGCAGCGAAGGGAAACGAAGTCAACGGCAAGCCGACGGAAGCTCCAGGGACCTCTACTGAGCCCGCTACGGATGCGAAGGCAGGCGAGCCTAAGCCAGCAGTCAACGGCGTGCATTCCACAGACGATGACACGCACATGACCAACGGAGATGCTGCTGCCAAGAAGACCGAAGATTCCAAGGAGGAAGCGATGGACATGAGCGATTCGTAAGCGCGATGTTACCGGTTCCAATTGTGTTTCAAGACCATTCTCGCCCTGGAGTCCCCCTTTTCCCTTCAAGCCTCGATCATCCATCTCTCCATTCGAGCCTCTTGGCATCTCTCTCCACAGTTGATTTGTTATTTCTCGGCCAATCATGCGCGGTGGACGTGCAAAGAACCTAAAAATGAATTCTGTTGCTCTACTTGCCAGCTCGTCACCAAACACCCTCACCCGCCCCTTAGGTATCAATACTTTTAGTCCCTCTGCTACGACTCAAGATTTTCTCTCTATTCTCATTTTGTCTTTCTTCCATTTATTTGTTTCTTCGTCATGCTTCTGTCGTGGAGTCTGTTGGGCCACCACCTAACCGCTCGCAAGTGTATACAAACAGCAAGCAGGCCTTTTTTTTATACGGATTACATTTCCAATGTTGTATAGGAAGGAATGCGATAGGCTGTGTTCTAGTTCTCGATTCATGCTAAGTGCTATAACGCGTGGATCGATGAACAGGGGGTTGCGCAAGGCGACCAAACCTACCACTGCAGCACCGGCGTCAATGTATGTTTTGTCGAGTGGTGCGCCTTATGGATTCATACGGCAAATCGGGAGACGGTAGATTGGTAGCGAAAAGTACTTGCGCGAGCCGGACCATATGCTGTCCTCTGGGCCAGGGACTTCGAGGTCGGACCAGACAGTAGAAAGACCAAAGTCCTTTAAATGCATCTCGGCCAGACGAGAATATACGTCATAGAACAGGGCGTCTAGTATCCCGAGTGAGCGTTAAGATGGACAAGAAGCGTCTCGGATGATACGCACTGGTCGCCCCAAGGCCATTGAACCAGGAGAATGCTGAACCAGGTCCTTTGAGAAGATCTGGAATGCGTTCAAAGAAGTTGCAGAGCTCTATCATAGACCGAGTCGTTAGATATTCGCGGCAAAAGTCACAGACAGCTCTCCCTTGGCCCACCTGAGTACTCCTCCGAGAACGTGTCGGTGTATATCACATCAAACCCGCCAAATCCTGATAAATCCTCACTATCAATGAAGTCTTGCCACTTGCCCTCTTCGTCAGGATGGCAAATTAAGTCAGGTTCGAGCCCAAGGCAGAACCTGTCAACAAGTCGTACCTAGCACGACCACGCCAGGCTTATCGTACCAGCCTAAAACAGCGACAAATCAAGTGAGATCAAACGAGTCAAGCTGGCTTTCAAGAAGTAGCTGGCTTTCACGTACCTTTGCTCTGCATGTGCTCCAGAACGTCCGGGTGAGCCTCGATGATAACGTGTAACTGTGGCCGGACAGGTAGGCTCTGAAATAACGTGTCGATCTGAGTCAAGCAAGAGCGGGGCTTTTCAATCAGTTGCCCGCGTATGAACCTTGTGCCGCTCGAAAGCGCACCATGCCAAGGCCAAAGCCAACGTTCAATATTGACAATCCTTCGCTGCCCGCCGTGTGCCCCGTACAGAGCTGCTTGACCGTCTCATTCACTGTGGAATAAAGCCTGTCAAATTCACAGCTCGGAATCGGAGGAACATATGTGCACATACTTATTGGTTGTTCCCAGCCCATCATAACGCCGACTTCCTCCCCGTCACCTGCGTCGACCATGCAGACCTCCTGGCCGTTCTCATCCGTAGTGTACCGGAGACCCGACGCCAAAAATGCATCGGTGGAAGCAGCCGCTGTTTCGTCATCCGTCTTTAGGACTGAGTCACCGACGTGGTCTCCAAGCGCCCTAAGGATAAACTCTTGAAGGGTGTTTCAGCGACGGACCGCTTGTGACAGGCAGTGTCTTGACCAACCGGACCGTATGCCTGCATCTCGAATGATATCGTAACACTGTTGGTTATTCGTGGATATAGCTATATCACCCGCATTGTTTCCCAGGGTGTCGACTGAAAAGCTTTGCAGTCCATTACTGTCCTTGTCAGGCAACTGAGCTCGGTGCAACAGACGTCACCATCACCAACCCGCGTTCCAAACCGCCCCTTCCTCCAGCAAAAACGAGAGTATTTCCGAGGACTCTATGTTTGCCGCAACATGCAACGCAGACCATCCAGTCTCAAGATCTTGATAAAACATGGGTGGTTGCTCTTTCTTGACGAGCGCTCGAACGGCTCCGATGTCGCCGGTTTCGACGACTTCAAGGAGCCGAGTACCCGCCGTTGACAGAGCAGCGTCAAAGATCGCATCTTCGTATTCGTCTTGTTCCATTGACGAAACCATGACGATTGGGTAGGAAGGAGAAGATAAGCGGGAGAATGTTGGTTTCGCGCGGTGAAGTCAGCAATGTTTTTCTACCTCTCCTTCCTTAGACCCCCACCCCGAACCGTCTCGGCCAATGCCAAGGATGTACTTATAACTCCACAGATCGCAAATGACCTGCGCACGGAGTAAGATACTGAGTGAGGTATTTGATGCTAAGCTCGGTTCCTAAACCATTCCGTTTTAGGACATTTGAAGGTCACGTAGATATCTGGTGCTGCTGGATACACGAGTCCCCAACAGGAGCAGTACGGCAACCGACAAGGAAATTGACAGCTTGGAAGGGTTCATCCTCATCTTACAAAGCGATCCCGGTTGACCTGCCCGCCGGTCGGAAAGCCGGTCAAAGCTGGCGACTCGCCCTTTGGGTCCCAGGCCGAAGCAGCTCATCTTTGCCAGAAGATGTGATCGATGTTTGCCCAGCCTCGGGCTCTGCGAAGTTTGGCATCAGCATACTACCTGTCACGTCATCTCCGATCCTATTTGGACAGGGCGGAAAGAAGGAAGGACCGAAGCAAGAACGGATATGGCGAAGCTACGCCTTACCTATCTCGCCACCAACTTTAAGCTCGGTCGACATGACGTCCGAACAGACTGGCCGGCCTCTTATCACCATCGTCGAGCAAACGTCTTTTGATCTCGATAAGGTGAGGTTCCGGTGATATCGTGCTTGTCCATATGACACTCACCAGAACCTTGTCACAAATTGACCAGAAAATATGGGACTCTGGGTTGGGACTGTCCTCTTGGTTGACCGAGCTGTGTCGCACAGACTCTTCGCTGGCGCAGAGCAAGCCCATTGTCCAGGAGCTGAAGGACCTCTTGCTTTCGCCATCCGGTTTTACGGCGGTTGAACTCGGTACGTACAAATTTCCATCAGACATTGTATTTCAATTTAAATTCGAGAGGCTAACATGATGCTCACAGGGACGGGAATCGGGGTTGTCTCGTTGATGCTGGCGACTGTCCTCGAGCCCTTTCCTGGATCGGAAAACCGGCATATCCTCGCCACCGATCTTGGTGAGTAGCGCAGAGCTCATGTGTGACCGAATGTGACGTCAAGTTACTCATGGGTGCGCTTTTTGCCCCCCCCCTGCAGAATCGGCTATCCCGCTTATAGAGGAGAACTTCGCTTCGAATAAGCCGCACTATACCGCTAGTTTGTCGGCAGCTACGCTTGATTGGGAACAAGACTTGGAGAAATGCGAAGCGCTGCAAGATATTGGTGCTATCGATCTCATCATGTGAGAGAGGCGTCCTAGAGCCGGGTGCTGAGACCACGTCTCACGGAGGCGAGAAACAATGCTAATCCTGAAATACCTTCTGGCCCCCCCTCCCCCCTGCGCACCCAGGCTGGCGGATGTGACGTATAACCGTGATGTGTTCCCCGCCCTTCTTCGGACTCTTATCTCCCTTTTGCAACGAGGTGGAGGGTGCACGCGTGTGGTTATGGGATACAAACAAAGGGATGCGGCGGAACGGACCTTCTGGACGGCGAGCCGGGAGATGGGAGTCGAGCTGGAGGCAGTTGGGCGAGTCGGCGGCGTGGAAGATTCGGCGGCGGTGGAGATCTGGATGGCAACGGGGTGGAAAGGGATTACGACGGCTTAACTGGAAGGGAGAGTTGGGAAGAAAGGGCTTTTGCCAGTTATTACGAGTGTCACGTGGCCCCTTTAATGGTGTGCCTGATTTTGCTATAAACTAACGACGACAACCCCGCCAAAGCTGTCCTGTAACACACAAAAGGCCTCTCCTCGTTTCGTTCCCGCCCTTCCCTCTCTCGATGGAAGAAGCCTCTGCTCCCAACGATTCACTCCTCGACGTGCCAGACAGTGCCGCAGAGCCTCCGATGATCGACACAGATGCACTAGACGTCTCGGCGCAACCCCTGAAGCGCAAGTTCGACTCTCTCGACCTCGAAGATGATGCCAAAATTGCCTCTGGCTCCGGGGAAGGACGGAAAGACGAAGACGATGCTCCGAGGGCTCCCCCTTCAAAGCTGCCAGAGTTCAAGCCAAGTCCTGACTTTTGGTTTGAAGATGGGAATATCGTCCTGCTTGTGCGTTCTGAACAGGCCCTCTGCCTCGTTGCTCCTGTCCACGGTCAATCTCATCGTATTTTTCGCCAGGTTCATGACACTTTCTTCAAGGTTGCTACCTCTACTGCTCTTCTATGTCTTGAGGGACTCACCAGTGGTATCTTATTATGGGGATTTAGGTCCACCGGTCTCGCTTGTGCTGCGACGGATCAATCTTTGCCACCATGTTCACCTTGCCGCAAGGCGAGTCAAGCAAGGTCGATGGCCAATCCGCAAGCATGCCCATCCGCTTCGCCGACAAGCCTCGTCGGTTCACCGCTCTCCTCTGGGCGTTGTATGCCCTGTGAGTACGCAAGTTGACGGACATTCCCCACCCACTTCTAGTGCCATCGTGGCTTGGCCCGCATGCCAGTCCTTCACCTCCCATGACACACCTCCACCTTCGGAGTTTTTCTGTGCAGCATGGTACTAAGCTTTCCCGCTTTTGGCAGGCCAGCGGAGCTCCGGTCCATAAACCATTCGGCGGAAAACTGCATGAAGCTCATCGACATCGCTACCGCCGCTCAAAAGTACGCCTTCAAAACGACGGAAGAGTGGGCCCTGTCGTGCCTGGTCGACCTCGTAAAGACGTCCAATCACTTGGGGGAGCGCAAGGTCCGTTTGGGCTAATTTTTTTTTACCCACGTCTCTTTAACTCGGAGACGTTCCGCTCCTTTGCGCTAACACTTATTTGGCATCGTCTCTTTTCCCAACCCCGATACCCTTGGGCCCATGGTCTTCGATTCCTCCCCGTGTTTATTGCACTTTAGATCAACCCGTGGAGGATATTCGCTCTCGCCACACTCTGCAACAGCGAGGAGCTTCGTCAGGCTATGATCGACAAAATCAGGGAGAGGGCGTCGCAGGGCAAGTTGCATTACTCATGGGTCGTAACCATCGGCGAATCGTTAGGCATACCCGAGTTGCTCGGCACTGGTTACTACGAGATCGTCGTCCAAGTGAGTCGCGCCTCAAAAGTTCTCCCGCAAAAGGGCTTGCTAAACGCATGTTGTGTGTGACACCTGTCCGAAAAACACAGAACCCCCAGCACTGGAACGAGGATGGCAAGCTCAACGAAGCGATGGTGCAAAAGTTGTACGTTGGGTTCTGCAAGCTCGTCACGTTCAAGGACACGTTGTTCAGCACCCCGATGCCTATCGCGAATCACCAATGCCCTTTGGATCCGAACCAATGTCGGGCGCGGTGGAACCTTCTCTGGAAGGAGGGTCAGCAAGAAGGCACGGAGCGGATACCTTCCGTTCACGTTCTAGGACATCTTAAAAGCTTCGCAGATTATCTTCGCCGAAGGTGCGTGCTAGTTTTTTACGTCTTGGGCTTTATGATACCCGAAGGCTGACTTTAGGCTGGCAGTCGTGCGTACCCCGGGCCCTGCCATCCCGCGTGGGTCGCTAGTGTCGAAGCCAAAATTAAGGAACTCGAAAATCCTCTGAGGCTCTACGAGTTCTTCAGAGGATAAATCAGGCTCCCGTAGTGCTGGCAGCGAGTCTTAAATGGTGACTCCCTCTCCAGCCCACTATCCTCGTTATACCCTCCTGTCTAGCTAATCTCGTACGTGAACATTTTCCCTTACGCTTGTCCTTCTGTTCTTCTGCCCTTCTTTCTTGCCTTGTTGTAAGTGTATGTATGAGACTCTACTTCGAGATTCTATCTTCTTTCACATAACACCCCACTCAATCCTCGCATTTCTTATTGTAAATACCACCCATTTTCGCACTTTGCCGATCGTTTCATTCCTATATCTTCTCTTCGTTGTGTAAGTCGTGCCTCTTGCTTTTGTTTCTTACATCCCGTGATGGGATGTTTCCGAATTATTTTTCTCGGCCGCTTCCAACCGGTCGTTAATTCAATCCTCGTTTGTGCTCTCTTCAGTAGAGTGTGTGCGCGCGCTCTCGGGCATATCCGACCTTCGAGGTCATGCTGTTGCCACGCAGCTTATTCTATCCAGCGCGGACCATCTTGTGGGCGAAGCGAGCGAGGTTCTAAACCTTTGCCTGCCCGAGTCATCAGCTCGATTTGCACCCGCGTTCCCTAAATCGAGCCTGTGAGGCATCTCGACGGGACCATGCGTGACACTAATGCCGCCTGTCTCAACTCCGCTACACATACCCACATCTTCGTCAAACCTTTTCACATGCGTGTTTAACCGGTCTGTCAGCGCTGACGGGATCGACCATGGGGCCTCCCACGAGAACGTCGGTATATATGAGCGGCAGGCGCCACCCGTTACAGGAACCGCTCTTGACCCTTTCCACCTTCTCTCTTTCACGCTCGGAAGCTCCCCGATTCGACTGGTCTGAGAAAAAATGAATACTGACTCCGAAGTTCAAAGGGCCTTTCTTTCCTGTCCTGAGTTCGCCGTAGTAGGAGCGTCCAAGGACGAATCGAAGATTGGGTCCAAGGTGCGCGCCGCGTTCTCCGCAACGCAAACAAAGGGGAGTGCGCTAAACTCCTTTCGTTCTCGCCATCCCTGCGTGTCCCCCTTTCCCATCTCCACCCCTTCCCTATCCCTTTCTGAATAAAACGGACCGTTTTTACGGTTTAACCACGAACCTTGTCTGTGGGATCTGTGGGGGGCTGGGTGGTACCCTCCGATTTCCCCTTTGTTGAAAATTCGGATCTGAAAATGCGGTGCCTCTTTTCGGGCCCTCAAAGGCTTCTCCGATGGTACAAGGATCACGACAAGATCGTGAATCCGTGACACCCTGTATGAAACGTGCTCTTTCTGAAACGTCGCGAGTGCCCCATTTGGAAACGCTAACTATTTGCAATTTGGTGAAACTTGGCTTGGTCGGCTGCAATTGACCATGCATGACGATTGTCCAATACTATTCGGTCCTCTTCGGATGACGCAGAAAGAGGAAGAGCTCGGAGGGCTTCGGACTATCAGGAAACTGTCGGAGCTTACGTCTCCAATGACAACCGCGTTATCTATCGTAACGCCGCCAAAGGTAAACTCCCTTCGGACGGACTTCGAGGTTGCATCGTCAGAGCTCGAGTCTAATTCTGACTCTTCACCTGCTTAGGTCACGCTTGGCATCCTCCAGGACGCTTCGGACCTGAAAATACCCTACATTTGGATCCAGCCTGGGGCCGAAGACCAAGCCGTCGTTGGGTTCATCGAAGGCAGCGAGTATCTCAGAGCGAGGACGGTCTACGGAGGTCCTTGTGTCTTGGCGTCCGGGGAAGGTATCCTTAGCAAGCTGTGACCCATAGAGAACACGTCCGATTGTAAATACATGATACATAATATTCCCGTGCTCTATACAAACAATCGTGTATGAATGTTCAAGAAGAGAACGAAGAGTTGAGTGGGGAGAGGGGGAGTAATCATAATTGGTTTTTTGTTTTGTTACAATAGACGCCGTCGTTTACCTTCAGCCCGACGACGAATTGCTGGACATTCTCCTCATCCACGAGACAACGGCCCCACTCCTTTCGATGGCCTCTACCTTTATGATACCCAAGCAGAAGCGTCCCTCCTGCTTCCCAAACTCGCTCCGACACATCAACCCGAATTCGTAGATGTGCTCCGTGTGAAAGACCGGGCGCTCGTCCTCGCTATCCTCCTCCAGCAAATACTGCATCGATTGAGAGTCGTCGCCTATTTGCGGTTGGGAGCGAGCGTTGGGTACTGGCTTGCCACGGTACATCGGCGAGAACGACGCGAACGGCAAGTCGATCTTGAACTGCTGCACCTGGGCCCATGCGTCCCCATCCCCAGCCTTCTGCGGGATGTCAAAATGCGACTCCCAAGTGACACGGCTTTTGGGCTTTTGTTGTGGTGCGGGTACGGTGGTGAGGGTGATTGTGAACTCGGTGGGCGGTGACGACTTGGAATCGTATGTAAAGTCGCAGCTGACGAGCTTGAGTCGGAGTCCCGAATACCGAGCCGAGTCCAGGTTAAGCGGCTCGTTGAAGCGGAATTTTTGAGAGGCGAATCCGGCGCCGCCTAAGGTTTTTGTGTCTGGGGGAGGTGTACGTTACAGCGCGGTAAGAGGCGCGCCCCGGCGGAATATAATTAAAAACGCGTTCGTCAGCGGCCCGATGGTGTTGAGACCATGTATGCCAATGTACCTAACAGTCCGCTGAACATAACGCCCGCGTCCGATCCTCCTCTGGCGATCGGTGCAAGTGGGGAGAGCTTGGAATGGGAAGCGCCACCGCGCACGGAATCGTCGACCTGCCTCCATGACGGGAGGTTCCATGGTGGAAAGAGTAACATTCTGTTGTGAACTAGTGGAAGGCTAAGAGAGAGGCTGAGAGAGGTAGAAGGGCAAAAATCAGTAAACGTTCCGAGACCTCCCCGCTCATGATATAGTGCATGGATCGCGGTCCACCTCCCAACGGGACAAGCCTCTTCCCCTCTTTCCCTGTTTCCCGATGGTCAGCGCATCTTCCAAAGTTTTCCAGCGGGACCGGATCGAAGGATATTAGGATTATCTAAACGCTCAATGAACCCCCATTCAGGAATGTTGTTTAGTCAGTTTATTGGGTGCCTGATCGGGTGCCTCCCCGGATGCCCCCTGGCCGTGGAGAAGCTAATAAAGAGACGGTCGATGATGTCAGCAAAGTAAGTTGCAGAAAAGCACTTTAACAACAAAGAGTACAGATCAAATAAATGAGATTTGTCGTTTTATCTAATAAAGATACATTAGTCTTCTCGATACAAGCACAAATCACTTTACTTCATATCGTGGCTGGCATAGTGAGTATGATGGACGGCGTCAACATTCCCAGCCCAGCAGCTGCTCCAGCGCCCACTCCGCCCAACAGTACATCTCGAAGCAGCAACCAGGTCAGCTCCCCCGGGTTCCGGAGAACCGACAATAAACCGCCATGGGAACCATGAGATCCACCGTCGATCTGACTCCGTTGCTGTTCACGTATCTTGCGCAACCTGACTACTATGGCGGTGATACATAAACTCGTGATCATTACCGCAGCGGGCAATCGAGAATTCGACAGCGCCACCGCGTCGAGTCCCAATATCTTTCCTATAGTTTTGAACGTAATGTAATTCCGCCTCGCTGTCGTCCGAACCCGCGTTCGAGTCGCTCCAACCGTGTTGACGAGGATTCGGATCCACGCGCCCATCTTCTTCCTCCATTGAATAACGAACAGGAACGCCAAGGCTTTGAGCAGGTCACGCTTTCGGCGACGGCCGTGTACCAGATACGGCACGGCGCTAAGCGTGCCGTCGGGGAGTGGGCGATACCGGACCACCGTTGGGTAACCGTAGAACGGATTGTGCGGGGAGAACGGCTCGAGGTACACGGGGTCAGGAAGCTCGAGCGCGTCGACAAACTCGTCGTCTTCTTCCGCCGCGGTCGACTCGGTCGACTCGCGTGGCTTGGGTGTCAGTGGTCGAGGCGTGAAGGGCCGTGAGGTCTCAGAACCGCTGTCGACGTCACCTGGAACGAGAGTTGAAGTCGACGACGCGCTGTCGTTGAGCGTGGTAGGCTGAAGCCTTCGCCTGTACCGAGCCATAATCGGGTCGTAATCTGACGAGAATGATGGAATAGTTCCTCCATGTTCTGCGCGTAGGGAAGGTTCATGTCAGTCTTGCGCCTCCTTCAAGTGGAGGCTCAAGTCAACGTACCTTCAAGTAGGAACTCTGGAGGGAACTGCTCTAACAGTTCTGCTTCAGATGGGAAAGATATCCGCGATAGGATTTTCTGGGGGAGAACGCGTCTAAGGAAAGGTGCCACGGATGAACAAAGTTGCCTCCAAAGCTCTTCCGAGTGATTCTCCTTACTTGATAACAGCCCATAGGGCTCCATATGTCCACGAGTAATTTACGACAAACACTACATGAGAGATCCAGTTCAGCGATTCTCATCCGCAACGAGGCTAATTCGAGATGTTACTAACCGGCGCTGCAAAGGCCCGGGTAATTGGGCGCCAACTCCTCGGTGACCCAACGACTCACGTCCGCACCCTACTCAAAGCTCTCGATTAGGAAACGCAAGGTACCTCAGAATGAAACCGAGCTCCAACGCACCAAGTTAGGCAACATCCCAGCACCTTGCACGTCCACCATCAAAACAAACTGCAACATCCTCGACCTCGTCCGATTGCGCTCCTCCTCCTCATCTGCGTCAACCTGTCGCTGCGTCCGTTTTCCCTTCAAGTCCGGTTTGCGAGGTGCCTTCATCTTCGTGTCCAATTCATCGAGGTACAAGCGAGCGACCTCGAAGACGTGGATCAACATGGTCTTTATGTCGTCGATTTTCTCTTCCAACGCCGACGTCGTCGATGCGTATTCGGTAAGTTCCTTCAAGTTGAGGAATAATATTGGAGGATGAGGTGGTAAGGGCGATCGGGGAGTTGTCGGCGACGTGGTCTTTGCGTCTTGCGCTTTTGCAGCGTCATCGGACGCGGATTTTAGGTTGGAGATGCCCTTTCGTTTTGCGTCGTTGATATTGCTTACGGTGCCTTTAGCCGAATCGACGTCGAGTAAAGGATGGGGAAGGAACCTCAGGAAAGGAGACGGTTTCGTTGGTGGGGGAACGTTCGCAAGGTTCTTCGCTCGCCAGACGAGGGTGCGATGAATCGCGTCGAGCGTTGCGAGCGTGTCGTAGTCCTGCTTCTTATGAACGCGATAGATTTGACCTACGCAGCGCAGGAGCGATCCCAGACAAAAACGATATGCAGTCAGCCTAAAGCTTGTCTTGGCACCGTTTGGGTTCGAGAAATCCGCGCACCGAGGTCGTTCAGCCAATCCTCCAACCACAGTTTCACGGCCATCTCCTTATCTTCTTCGCTCGTGGATGCGTCAACGTCTTGCCCATTAAACTGGTATTCACGATCCGCTTTAAGTTCAGCTATAACAGCCGGTAAGATGTCTTCGACGGCGTTGGCCTGGATGGCTTCCAGCTCGTGCAGGTGCTCTGCAAATTGGCTCGAGCTCGACTTCATGCGTTCCTCGGCCAGCATTATTCTGATGCTAAACGGTTTCACTCTTCTTTTGCTACTTCAAGTCACGTTGGTCTGAGGATACAGGGTGGTGTAAGGGGAGGAGAGGGAGAAAAGAGAGGGGTTGGGAACTGAAGACGAGCGCGGGGATATGGAAGTGGACTGAAAGTCTTTTTGGCCCGTGATTTCGGGTAAACGCAGCAACAAGCCCGCAAAGGAGATCGATGACATAAGCATGAGTCGACGTTGATGATGACACAGGTGAATTTAGAGGTGAACTGTGATCCGACGAGCCGGATCGAAACATTACAGAGTGCAACCGCAGCTTATAGGGAGGAACGATGACGCCGTTGGAGTGTTTGTTTTCTAGGAGAGGGCATTTCGCCCACATCTGACCAAGAGAAAGCTCAGACCCTCACGCTGAAGTAATCGCACAAGCAAATAGCGATCTTTATATATACATTCGAACATAGGAATACAGTTGGGTGTAACAAGGTAACGAGTATTAGTGTCATCGATCGGTTATTATTTAACAAGAACTGGATTCAAGAGTCCTTCAAACCGCCCTGACGAGGTCGGCGTTGCTGTCCGCTGTCTCAGATGGTCTAGTCGTGGTAGCATCACTTCCGTCAGAGTCCTTCCGGCCCAATTTTTTGAAGATCCCGAAGCTCGTGGACTTCTTCTGCTCTCCCTGAGCAGTCGCACCATCATTCTGTTTCTCCTCTACTTGTTTCGGGACGCCCACACCATCGACGTACACTCCCTTCTCCCTCAATTGAACGATCCCGTACTTCTTATCCGATCCGCGCCAATCTCCGAACGGGCCCGTGTTGAACACCGCACGCAGGTTGAGCGTCTGGATCGTCCATGCGAGGATCAGTTCGGGAAGCGCGTGGAAGATGTAAAAAGTCGCTTTAGATGCGGTCGTCGTGAGTGAGTCGGTAGGATATAGAGGGGGTGTGGATGGCAAGACGTTCAAGAAGGATGTGGTGTAGTGGAGGACGGCGAGGCGGTAGATCGGGACAATGCACTATGAGGGTCGGAATGGTCTCAGTAAGGAGGTCCCGAAGGAGGGCTCGAATACCAGAAAGAACGCAACGTACGGATCCAACGAGAATGAAGCAAACCCAGTCGATAGCTCGGCGGTCCAGCCATTGGATCCGACGTCGGATGGTGAGCAAGACAGCGAGGTATGTGACGAAAAAGAACAGAGCGGTTGCGGAGCTCGCATATCTACAACCCCATCCGGTTAGTTTTGGAGCAGAGTTGCTTCTATAGTTAGTTTCAATGGCATACCTTAGTCGGTAGAGTTGATCAGCTTGGTCTTGATGATCCCCGGATCCGGGCATCTTGGTATAGGCCACAATACCAGGGACAGTGGCTGCCAACCACATCCAGCCAGCCAGTTCTGAACATCTCCTATACAGTCTCCTCTTGTCTGGTTGATCAACACTCCCTCTGTTGGGATCCTCCAACGTCGTATTGACCATGGTGGCCCGAACGAACGCCACCGCATCGGAAGCGAAGCTGACGAAGCCCAGAGCAAAAGAGACTTGCTGGTAGACAAGCTTTCCTTTGCTAATGGTGTCCCCTAAGTTGTGGTCGTGCGATTGAGAGGCGCGAATAGCGTAGACGACGACCCGTTCGATGGAGAAAGGCAGTGTTCCGAGAGCGAGCGTCCACGTTCTGCTGTCCTTGTTGAGGAAACGACGGACGAAAGGTATGACAGAGAGACCATAAGCAACAGCGAAGATGATGGATGGCGCAAAGTCGGCCTTTGTAGGAACGCCGCCTACGAGGGACGGTACGCGAACAGTCTGAGAGCTCATGCAAGGGAGATGGAAAGAGAGATGAAAGACGGCGAGTGGTTTTTTTGTCTGCCGGCGGGATGTTCGAGCCGCGGGACGGTTGGCGCTATTTAACGTCCAAGTTGGGATAGACGGTGCGAACGAAGACGTCAAGGGGGATAAGAAACAAGGTGGCTCCCTGCTGTTTGGAGTGGGTTAGCCAACTCTTGTTCGATTCTGTTGGCACTGCCCAACCAACAGACGCCTCACGCCACCGAAATTCTAATTAGTCCCACCGTGGAAGGTGCGCCAAGCACGCCCCAACGGGCAACTTTAAAAGCGTTAGGTTCTTGGAACTTGCCGGCCAGGTGGTTGAATTGCACATACGTCCACTAGGGTGTCCGATGGCGATATCCTGAAAGTCCTCCTTGAGAGGTCTAACGTTGGCCTTGTAGTCGAGTAGAAATTCCTTGAGATTGATACGTTTTATAGTACCATCTATTCGACCTCCTAATCGAATCCTTCGGTCTCCACACCAGAGCCCGATTCAATTGTTCTTGGGTGTCGGAGCCGGATGACGTCGATCAGGGACCGAATATCGGCCCTCCCTCGGCGAGACCGCGAGTAAGATGACTTCAGACTGGGACTCCCAGTTCTCGATAGCTGGATGATTATGCAACGTGCTCGCATAAGCACATAGAGACTTCTGCCTTTGCTAGTGTATGCGGCTGTGGCAAGGGAGATCTGCACGCTGCACGCGACTGCCTCTTGGTCGGAGACGGCCTTGCGTCCCATATACTTCGCTCATCACCCGCCCGCACTCAATGCTCTCTCAACCACCACCTCGACATTCATAGCTCCCCTTACACTCTCTAGGTCTGTATATAGGACATCCCACTAAATCTACTGGTACACCCAATTATCAACTTCCGTGCTCGGAAGTAGATTGGGGCTTGGACTGAGACCTCGCGTTACCCCCGTCTTCCGCACGGTATCTCGGGCTATATCTCGCTCTCTTCATTGCAAGCTTATAAGAAGGGGCTCATCCGAGATCTTCGCGAATACTTTGAGTTCCACCCCCTCTCCATCACCTCAAAAGCCTGGCCATGTCGAATGCAAATGCAACCACTAGCGCTTACAGGCGTCCCAATCGCGGGGGCAGCACGGACGAGTACGCCAACCCGATCCCAGACTCTGAAACCCCGCTCTTCGACCGCATGCCGAGCACCTCGGCTGCAGCATCGTCTTCTTACTCTGGGCGTCGTTATGAGCGAGGAGACTCTCAGAGTCCGATCCGCGACTCCAACTGGTTCGGTACGCCTCATTCGCGGCTCGACACTGTGCGGCGACTGCGCTGACGCGTTGGTTATTTATAGATGTACCGCTGGTGTTCGCTCTTGTCCCTGCTATCGGCTCCCTGTTAACGGGGTCGGACTTCCTCAAGGACGTGAGTAGCGCCCAATTTCCATCCCGAGCCTCTCGGAATTCGCCCAAAGCTGCAGACGGACTGATAACACCCTTCGCTTCGCCTCTTCGCACTCTAGTTCCTCCACCTTGCGTTCTTGCTTTACTACCTGCACAACCTCATCAAAGGTAGTCCATTTGTCTGGCTCAGGCGCCGAGAACGCTCGGAGAGGCTGACAAGGAATTATTGTAACAGTCCCCTGGACCTTGTACACCGCAGCCCGCGCTAGACGACCAAATCAAACGCTGCGAGATTCATCCGATGACAAGCTGCGCGCTCTTGCTCGTAAGCGATGTCTTCTTCTTCGGGCGGTGTTACTTCTTTCGGTGGCCTTCTGACGCCCGGGGATATCAAATTCCACACAGGTTCTGAGCTACGAATGGCCGAACTGATCTACCTCATATTCACCATCGTCGCGCCCTTCCTCGGAGCTATCCTCTTACGTTCCGTCTCAAAACTGTAAGCCTCGTTCCCCACGCGGGTTCAAAGCTCCATTTGAATTTCCGCGTTTGGCTCACCGAGGACTTTCGCCCTCTAGGTTGAGCATCGACACCGTCTCCACTTTCTCCATCTCCCTCTTCGTCCTCGCCACCGGCGTACGTCCATGGAGGCACCTAGTCGACCTGCTCCGCCGCCGCGCCGAAGCTCTGCACGACGTCGTCCATTCGCCCAGCGCTGATGCAACCACGTCCCGCGTGGAGCACCTGGAAGCCGAAGTGGCCCAACTCCGCTCCCTGATCGACGGTCGCGGAGACGCCAGCCAATCCGTCATCGAAGCCGCCACGTCCTCCATCGCCCTGGCTCGTAAAGATATCTTGAAAGCGGAAAAACAGGCAGAAGCTGCCCGGCAAGAGTTCGAAGCTCGCATCAAGGAGCTGGAAACTGCGTTTCAAGTCTTGCAAGATCAACAGGATCGAGCGCCGTCGTATTCAGCCTATGACGATAGCGCGTTGACGATCACCATTCCGAGGCAGTTGTTCCAGCACCCGTTGGGATTCCTTTGGGGTGGCCGCGGGGCAAGTGGCGGGAAGAAAGGATATAGTAATGGTAGTAGACTTCAAGGGAAGGGACTTAGCCAAGAGCTTTACGGAGAAAAGACCGACGACGAGGTCTCAGACAGGGGAGTGCAGGTTCCCCGACGTCGCGCCGAGGAACAAACTGGGTTTATTGAATGGCTCATCCACACCGCTCTCTTCCCTCTGCGTCTCATTCGTGCGTGCGCTCTCGTTCTTCTCCGTCAAATAGGCTGAAGCGCGAGCATCTGTAGTCTAGCTTTTTTTTTTGTTATTTTCTCTCGTCTCTGTTCTGAATTGCATGTAGTCTTGGGTTTAGCACATCGATTTTGAGGGCACTCTACTAAGTGAAAGATACAGCGGGCAAATGCTAATGCAAGGATGATAAGAGTCTAGATCGACGTCTATGATTAGGGCGAAGGTATCATAAATAAGGGTGGCAAAGTCTCAAATCCAACTCCCTAGGACGACGACGTTAGTCTCTCGCTCATCTCCATCTCCCCTGGACCACCAAGCATCACGTCGGGCGCCAAGCCCTTTTTAATCGCCTCCCATTCGACCCGGAAGAACACCCACAACCACCGCCTCAAAAGCTCGCAAGCTTCGACGACGAACACGCCGGTCTCCAACTCCGCGAACGTATGCATGTGCGGGGAGAGTCTCATAGACCACGTGAAGCGGAGGATCAAGTTTAGTGCGATGGCAGCGTAATAAACCGCTGGTGGTCGGTAGACGAGCTGGGATCGTAAGCCGTAAGGGTATGAGCGGAACGAGCTTCGTCCCTGCGGAGATGAGGGATGGTGATGCGGGTGCACTTCAAGGAGGGGACTGGAGACGGGGAGTTCTGGTCCTGGAGTGGGTATGCGGCTTGGTGGGAGGCGAATAGGTTGGGGCGGAAGAGGCGTGGAGGGCAGGGATTGAGTGCGGAGGAGGTCCATCCCCCAGTCGTTCGTTATGTCCCACCAAAATGAATACAAGGTCGAGATAGCCACGGAAATAAGCCTTTGCGAAAGTGAAAGGGGGTTGGTTAGAGGAGTGGAAGAGGTATAACAAGCGCGTAAGCACACACCAGAAGCGGAAGATGTGGTGTTCTCCATGCCAAGTGGTCTTCAGCGCAACGTCGGCGCCTTTGGAAGCGGTGACGTCCGCGATGACTTGCTTTTGCATGGCTGAGAGGAAGATGACGGGGAAGGAAGACGCGTATTTCAACGCGTTCCACAGTGATCGGGTATTTGTCCCTTTAGAGTAATAGTACTCTGCCAGACATTGCTTAAAGCGGACGGCATAAGGTAAACTGATATCGTGCATGTGGGGTCAGGAAGAGCATATTATAGCAGTATTGAGATTGATTGCCTCACCTGATTAGTGCAGGAATTGCCCACTCGGACCAGCCATGGATGTCGAGGTTAGACATCATGAGACTTCCACCCGGTAGCAGCATATACGCCGACACCCATAGGTCCCCCAGTACTTTCGCGAACGAGGTGAAAATATCCGCTAGGATTACGTCGCAGAAGTAAACCGGTTGGTGGTACGTCCCGAAGATGCATCTCCGTACAGCACTGCGAATAGGGCGAAGATCAGACGACGGAACGACGAATTATCTGTAGTTCACACAGATATAAACAAATAAAGAAAGAGTTTTATGCTTACTGAAGGAAGATGTCTCGCTCACGTTTTGCCAAGATGTTAAACGGGCAGAACAAGCCTGCCACCACGCCTGCGGCTGCGAGCGTGATGATGACCCGAGCCTGGTCCATCTTTTGCATGTCTCCTTTGACGGACAGGTTGTAAAGCGCGTAGCATGTCAAGAGCCATGCGTTGTAGTAGAATAGAAGGCGGTATAAAGGAGCGTAAGGGGAATGGGATGGTGGGGGGTGTACTGGGTGTCGCGTGCGCAGTCGATTGCCTCCAGGCGTTGGCGGAGAGGGCGGTGTTGATAATGGAATCTTGTCTGTACGAGACTCGAGGACCGACGAGGTGTCTATGCCCAGGAGGTGCAAGAAGTGCAGGTTCGTTGTCCAGCAGACAATGCCCAGGCCGACCAGCGAGAGGACCCGAAACGGAAGTGGAAGAAACGCGGACGAGGCCAACAAGTCCTCGCCGTCCATGAGTACTTCACTAGTGTGTTATTATATGCTAGTAGGTGGTCGTTGAAGTCGTTAGAGACGTCGGTCTTCTCTTTGAATGCTGGGAATTTGTCGAAGGTGTGGTCAGGATTCGAAGGTTGAAATTCTGACGCGGGGCGGACACGTCTGCTCTTCCACCTCATCTCAATCGTATATAAGCTTGGGATTTTCAGCCTCCAACTGTTCTTTTAACGACCTCCTTCACATCTACGACCAACTATCTTGTATCTCCTCTGCCGCCATGGTATCGTTCCGTAACTTCTTCGTCGGCATATTCGCTGCTACTGCAGTCGTCGCCGCTTCCAAAGGCCCCGTCATCACCAACAAGGTACAGTGCTCGCGTTACTAGCGTCTTCACCGATGCACCTGTGGCTGATATACATCCTTACAGGTCTACTTCGACATTGAGCATGGTGACAAGCCAATGGGACGAAGTGAGTTGAGCACCTGAGCGAGACACGTATACGACCTGGGATTTACGTCTATCCTTCCATAGTTGTTATGGGTCTCTACGGCAAGGTACATTCACCTCCTCCCTCTCGTGTTGACGATCAGTATCTAAGCATTCCATCGCGACTCTAGACCGTTCCCAAGACCGTTGAGAACTTCCGCGCCTTGACTACTGGCAAGGACGCTGAGGGCAAGGAGCTCGGTTACGGCTACAAGGGCTCTAGCTTCCACCGTGTCATTAAGGACTTCATGTGAGTGGGGTGTTTCGTCGCGCCGCGTTCTTCTGTCTGACGCGTTGCCGCTCTTAGGATCCAGGGTGGTGACTTCAGTACGTATTTTTGAATATGGCCAGCCGTGAACGATGCGCTAACAACGGCTCAATAGCCAAGGGTGACGGAACTGGTGGCAAGGTATGTTAAGCAGTTCCGAGGTCACGTATTCTTGTATTGACCCGAACTCGTTAGTCCATCTACGGTGACAGGTTCCCCGACGAGAACTTGTTAGTTCCAATCCTTCCTCAGTGATTGTAATGACATCCTGCTGACATTCAATACAGCAAGCTCCGTCACACTCGCCCTGGTCTTCTCTCTATGGCAAACGCCGGAAAGGTTAGATTAATTTATGCGATTTCCGTCAGAAAGCCCACTCATACATCTCTCATAGGACACCAACGGCTCCCAATTCGTACGGTCCCTCGTTTCCGCAGAATCGAGCGGCACAACCTGACCATTTCCCCTGCTCTAGTTCATCACCACCGTTGTCACTAGCTGGCTCGATGGACGCCACGTATGTCCAGATATCTCCTGCCGCATTTGAGCCACATCCCTAACCGTTTTCTTCGTTTTAAAAGGTCGTTTTCGGAACTGTCCTGGAGGGCATGGACGTTGTGAACGCCATCGGTAGGGTTCCGATTTTCCTACACAAAACCCCGGGCATTTCCCTGACAACTCTGCATTCAGAAAACGTGCCCAAGGGACCTGGCGACAAGCCCCAGGCCAAGGTCACCATCAAGGAGGCTGGAGAGGTTAGTCTGCCCTATGGTATCTCATCCTGTCCATCATACTTACTCTCCTGCTATTCGTTACCTTCTTAGCTCCCGATTGAACCCACATACGATGCTGAAGGCAAAGAGGTGCCGCTCCGCGCTGAGCTCTAAAAAACGAACGCAGATGACAAAACAAGTGCGTTTTACTTTTCTTTCCCCACCCAGAACGATACCCCTTCAAACAACACCCCATCGTCGGACAAGAAGCCGTCTGATGACAAGACCTCTGTTTCCTCGACACCCGCCGCAGCAGTTACTAACAACGAGGTCTACCAATCTATTTCCGATCCCTACAGGTACGGTTTGGCTGGAATCATCTTCTTCATCGTCCCTGCTGTGGCGTTTTACCTTTTGGGTGGAGTGAGATGGTTGAGGAGGGTTACCGGTTGGGAGTTGGCTTTTTTGGGAAGCGGAGGCCGAAAGGGAAAATATACCATGACCCGTGACTTGGAGAAGTAGACCGTCGAACTATACTTGTTGTTTCCCGTCCTCTGTGCTCTCTATATATTATGTGGAATCACGTTCTGTTCAAAAGGTTGCCCCGTTCAGACATTTAAATCTGGCAAGACAAAGGATCTACCTTTCGAACACGAAACCCGAGTATCGACATTGGTGTGATAATCTCTACCAGCCAACCGTCTCGCTCTCAAGATTCTATGTTCGAAAAGCGACGAACCTAAAAGGCGTATTTACACGAATTATCGAAATTATCGGAAAGGGACTACAAAGCATAAACAGGAGGTTTTCACAGCGAGACGAGAGAACCATAGCACCAAAGACTACGTACCGACTGACATAAGAAAGAATAAGGGAATCATGGACCAAGCAAGCGAGAAAAAAAAAACACAGGAGCCCGTCCGCACACACTAGGCCGAGAAAGCGAAGACCTTACATAGGTAAGGCAAGTTGTGGTCATGACGATGCGGGTTGGGCTTCAGCGGTATCCTTCTCTGGAGTGGCCTCAGAGGTGGAAGCTGCAGATGCCTCCGTTTGTCCTGACGGCTGCTGTTGCTGCTGCATTTGTTGCTGGGTCTGAGCAATCTGCTGCATTTGAGTAATGGCAGCACCTGCTTGTTGATATGCTTGCAAAGCAGCACGGAGCTGAGCGTTTTCCATTCGAAGAGTCTCACACATTTGGCGAGATTCTTCCCAGCGTCGGTTAGCTTCCTCCACTGAAGCAAGAGCAGCGTCGAGGAGCTGAGAACGTGATTCCAAGGCTTTGACATGGCTGAAGATAAGAAGAAGGATGAGTTACATGCATCTGAAGAAGAAAGCGAACATATACTAACGCATCTCTCCTTTCCCGGAAAGCTCTCTGAGCCTTGCGATTCTGTTCCGCACGCTTCGATGTATTTAGAGGCCGTCCGCCTGAAGCGGTTGTGCCACCAGGAGACGAAGCCTGTTGAGGTTCGGGCTGCGAAGCGGGTTGTGGAGCTCCGGGCACGCCAGGGGCACCCATCGGAACCGGCATGACTGGAACGTATCCTGGAGGAACTTGGTGTGGGTGGAAGTGGAAGGAAGGGTGCATGTGCTGGCCCTGGGGATGTTGCGGATGTCCCAGCGGAGGAAGCTGGTGATGAGGTGGCGGTGGCGGAGCTTGGTGGTGTTGCTGAGCGTGGTGTGCTGCGGCTGCGGCCTGTTGCTGAGCAGCTACTTGCTCGGGTGTAGGTTGGGGTGCCGCAGTAGTGTGAGGATGGGGGGGCTGTTCGTGGTGAGCGGCGGGTGTTGGGGGAGAACGGTTTGCCCGTTCTTCTTCCTCCTCCGTAGCTCCATCGGCGGGAGATTTGCGTTTCCTGGAACGCTTCGAGCTCGGGTCATCAGAAGGATTAGGAGAATTGGGTTCGGGTACTGTCACTGTCTCTTGAGTCGAGACTGTGTTACGGAAAGGATGCGTAAACGCTGTTAGCTAAAGGTGGCCACGTCATACAATTTTACTATTGACTCACCTGCCGATGCTGGTTGAGAGGCTCCTGGGTGAGGAGCAAGCTGATATTGAGGAACTGCAGAGGGCGAAAAGCGAGGGAAGAAAGCAGGTTAGGTCAGCAACACGGGCCACGAGATTGAGGCGACGGGAGAGAATGTCATTAGATAATGGCTTAGCAAGCCAGTGGGCCCAAACTCGACGACCTTGTCTAATCTAACGCACACTCACCAGCACCAGCATGAGATGGAATGTTTTGGGCACCAGCAGCAGCTATGTGCGGCGGGTGAGAAGGTTGTTGCATCATGATGAGAGTAGTGTTGGTAGGAGCGACGGGGATGGTTTGAGGCGCAACAGCCACTTGAGGTTGTCAGTTCAAGTAAGAATGCGGTTCCAGTCAGAAGGGTGCTTCGAAACTATTTAAAGGAAATCAAGAATGGCGACGAAGAGCGGTTTAGTGATACCGACGAGTCTTAAGGTCGATGGCGCGATGAGCAGAAGGCAAGCTACTGGTGGAGGGGCGAAGCTGAAGAGCACAGGGAGATGGATCGGGGGGCGAATATGCCCCTTATTATTCAGCTCCCGGCTTTAAACTTCGCACGGCCGGAGCACCTGGCCACAGAATTGTGTGATGGCGATCACGTCAGCCGGAATATCGATACCCACGTCCCTGTTCACCGCAACTCCCGCTCAGTCGTTTCCCTTGCCCACTTTCGGCCTCGCCTTCCCATGGCTGCAAAGCCCACTTACATGAGCCGCTTACGAGGACTTTCTAGACCATGTCTGCGCAGTTCTCTATCTTGCCCGATCATCCTGGGCCAGATCCGAAACCTTCAGTTTTTTTGAGCGCCTCGGCCCTATCTTTGTTACGCGCGCTCTTGTCTCATCTCCTTGGTATTCTCACTAATTGGCCCGGCTTGCTTACGTGTGCACTTGATCTCACTTCCCTTGTTCAAGGCAAGCCGGGGACTTACATACCGTGGCCGGCTCGTCCTTTTTTTAAACCGAAAGGAATTTGCGCTACAGCGCCTTGCTTTAAGAGGGCAGACGAGAGAGCCCTGCTTTTAGGTCGATGTCGATCGTTGCGCTTACTCCCCGGCCTCCGAGCCCGCTCGGACCCATCCCCGATCCCCATTTCTTTATTCTTGCTTCTGGTGGGCAATGCCCGATTGCCCAGCAGGCGCGAGAAGGTGATTGAAGCATTCCACGAGCCAAACTCGTTTGCGTGGCAAGTCCACCCCGATACGATTCCCGCGGACAAACTTCCACAGGCGTTTATCGCTCACGAGAGTCCAGCGAACCCCTCCGAATGAGGAACACTATTTGATCCTCGAAGCTTCTAGTGGCGGAGAAGCCGGAAATCACCGACGAGGTGCATTGAAACAGCGGTAGTGCCAAGCCCGCGTCTCGCACGCGTCTGTCCTTCGAATTGGCCATACCAGCGGATACAATAAAACAAGCTCGCCTTGCATGTTCTGAGCCGCGGATCCAGCCATAGATCGGAGCAGGAACGAGCCAGGATCAGTCCACGACGACTATGATAACACTCTCCACCGTTTGGGTATTGCCCCATTCCTACAAGGTCTTTTCTCCGATGCAAGTGTAGAACAGATGGTACCTTCAGAAAGCACATTAGCCGAGTAGAGAGGCTGTTGGGAAAGGGGGTTGCGTAGCTGCTTGCAACGCGTTCTCTCAGGCGTTCCGGTACACTTTCGCCCTCACCCAAGAAATCAAGCGCTCATTTTGACGTCACTCGGTTAGCGGAGTCACACCGCAACCCTTTTATCGGGCTTGGCGGGCGACAACATATCTTTTCGATAGGAATATCGGGTCCGCTCAACCCGTGGATCCAGGGCCGTGCGTAGCTCCGCGGCTGATTAAACCGTTGCCGAAGCTTGATTACCAATACTCTCCTACTACCGACGCATCGTTCACCCGCTGTTTATAGTCCTATTTGGTCTGCTCCAGGCTTTGGGATGCCTTGTCGACTTGTTAGGCTGTGGCCGGTTGCGTCGCGAGAACGTCTTGTTCATTGCTAAAGACTTCCGGATATACCCCCTTTGCACACCCGCGAAAGGGTTGCGTCATCGAACCGCCTGTACTAGACTATTCTAACATTCCACTCTTCTCTACTCCCTTTGAGCTATTACAGTCCAATTTCTCCACGAAAGTACATACGTCAGACGATCATACCAGGAATTTCTTGCTCGACCTCTCTCTATGACATTGAAATACAGGTATGTCCCCCTAAAAAACCTCGGGCATTGTGGCCCCGGTATTTAAGGTAGTTAGAGGAGGGAATGTCTTAAATTTACATGATATGATAATTGCTTATGGGCTTGGCGATCGCTGCTCCAGGCTAGTTCATTCACCCTGCGAGAGCATCCGAATACACAGGCCTAGCCAATCCCAACTTCTCACCATTCTTGGATCATGATTCGGCTCCCGATGAGGACCGGGCCATAGAGTCAAGAAATATTCATGCTGCGTAAGCGGGCGGCGAGCTTACGCAGTACCTCGGCGAGCACCTCCATCTTGAGCCATGGCCTCGGCGACCGCGTCCATCTCTCCCATGACCTCCACCGGACTAAAGTCGTCATTCCTAGGCTGAGGGGCTGACGGCGTCTGATCGGCGTCTCATGTCCTCCGCTTGCGCATCAGTGGAAAATGCTCGGCTGCGTAAAGTGCGCTTCACCTGGCCACATTTTAGTATTCCAGATACCATTGTAGGGACGAATCAACTGATTGCATTATATGTAGTGCTTGAAGAAGTTTCGGTCGCTGAGATAGCGCATGCGCACTGAACGTTCCGAAAACCGAGACAACGGCGATCGTTCGATGATTAGGTTGCCAGTATTACAAATAAAGCCGCTACTGCCAAAGCAAGCAAGTAGTTGATGTCTAAGCCGTACAACAAGACGGTGCAAGTACCAGAGAGAGACGAAGACTGGCGACTGCGGGGAACAAAAGTGGAGGCGAAGGATTGCTGAGGTAAAATCGCCCACAGAAGGGGCCGTGCGGGCTCAAGCCCGTTCAATGCGGGTTGATAGAAGCATTGGCCGCGGCAAAATGTCTGTGTGGCTTGAGGAGCGTAGCAATCGACGGCTTCGGGCAAGTCCCCGTGAATAGGGTCGATCAGTCCCAGACATGAATCGAACGATTCGACACAAATTTCTGCTCGCCTGCTCGGTTCATAGACAAAGAAAAGGGATAAGGTTTAAAGCGACTGAACCCGGTGTCGTCAGAGGCAACCATTCATTTTTTGCCCCTTCCTTCTTGTGCTCCAGCCGGAAGTCTTGTAAACAGCTTCAACGGTGACGTTGTGAAAATTGAAGTCTTACAAGCAGCCTCAGAGCTTTGATCCGAGGTTATACTCCAAGAAGAGGTGAACCAGCCGACTACTGAAGCGCGGCGTTCTTCCCCCGATAGTAGGGTAGCGACACTCGCCGTCTCGTGCCAGGAGGACCTCAAAGAGATTGATACGAGCAGCAGTAGAAGGAAACAAAAAAGTCACATAACTTGAAGCAAGGACAGAGCGGGACCTGGTTCACGGGGCATTCATATTCAAGTTGCCGAGGGCGGTGTTGAGCTCTGCCTGGGATGACCCAATACCGACCATGATCGAGTATTACCAATGAACACCTTAGCTTGCAGGCTTCCAAATGCGACAGCGATGAACTTATTCGGGCGGAGGTAGAACTTAGAGAGGACGTGAAAGGAACGCTTTGTCGAAGTTTGCTCCTCGGACTTCCGGCTTTCTTAGATCCGAATGACCGGCTGATGAAAATTTGCCCATTGAAGAAAAATTTCAATCCGGCGCACAGACCACACCTGGAGAAGTGTATAAGTAGGGGGCGTTTCGGCATTAGTTAGTGTTTCCTCAGACTGTACTCAGCTAGGATCTATTCGATAGTATCCAACCGAGTATCGCAATTTCACAATTGCCATGTCGTCAAACCACGACGATGAGATTATGCTGCCGCCTACGACTGAGAACCTTTCGGGCTGAGCTCCTGATGGAGCATCACCTGTCGATGACGTTCCGAGCGCTCCTTCACCTTCGTGTGAGGACCTCGGGGGCGCGCAGCATGCCTCTGAGCGGTTTCTTATTTACTTTTATTTTGTAATGGTCTTAACCCTAACCCTAGACTTGCTTTTATACGTGAAAAGCCGGAACTCCGTTATCTTGCACGTGAAAATAAACTCGACCAAACTATATCAACCCCACGGACGACCAGCGCGGCTTTCAACCTTTCCTTTTGCGCGTCGGCAAAGATTTCGGGGCCCAGCAAATCACGTCTATTCATATCATTTGGGTGTACGAAACGCAAGCGAAATGAAAACGAGGAAAATTGGTCTATTTCCGTTTAGATACCAAGACGTGTGTGGGATTCGTTGGATGAAGAATCCCGGTTCCAATGCGGGTCATGTCGAATAACGCTGAACCAGACGAAGGTGCCTCGTGCGCCGGGTCAAGCTTGATGTCAAAGTTCGACAGGAATAATGCGAGAACGAATTTGCATCCTTTCGCTGCGAAGTGTCGCCCTTCGCACTATTCGCGCAGGTTTGTTAGCACCCCCCACAAGTACAGCAGAGCAGCCGGGCCTGCGAAAGAACTTACCTGTGAGACACCTCCACCGAAAGCTAGGAAGGGCTTGTGGGAACCACCGTCCGTCACGCTACCAGAGTCAAGGAATCGGTCTGGCTTAAACATTGCCGCATCTGGGCCGTAGATTTCTTGGTCGAGGTGGACGGAGCGAGTTTGACATATCAGCACGTCGCCTTTGCTGAACTCGAATTGCGGGTAGCCGTTAATCGTCACACCGTCCTCGACCACTGTACGGATGGAGAAGCTCGACGAGGAGACTCGCAATGATTCCGAGACAGTGGACGTGATGAGTGGGAGGGAAGCGTTGCTGAGGAATTCGCCTATGTCCGTCAAGCTGTCACCACTCAAGTCCGCGTTCGGGTGAGCTTTAAGCCAAGCGTCTCGGGCAGCGTCGACTTCTTCGTAGAGGGGAGCAAGACCCTGGGGTTCGTGTAGCATGAGGTTCATACACCAGAAGAAGCCCCAGCTCATGTTGCCGTTGGCAGCCCAGAAGTCCGAGTTGATAGCCCTACACGACTGAGGCTGTCATTAAAGCGCAAGAAAAAGAAAGGATACAACATACGTAGCGAGGTCTCGATCGGTATAAGGTGGTTGACAGTCGTTCCTTGCGCCATCAACTAGCGCGGTAATGATCTCGGCGG
The DNA here is from genome assembly GCA_019633595.1 of Tulasnella sp. UAMH 9824. Lineage (NCBI taxonomy): Eukaryota > Fungi > Basidiomycota > Agaricomycetes > Cantharellales > Tulasnellaceae > Tulasnella > Tulasnella sp. UAMH 9824. The sequence continues at coordinate 67,651 of WSUI01000053.1, forward strand.
CTCCATCCTCCCATCCAGGAGTACCGAGGTACTCCTCGAACATACGAATAAGCTGATTTCGAGCACGGACGCCCTTTTGAACGAAGAGTGCTGGCGCTCCGGCAGCGAAGAATGGAACGTAATCGTCGAAAACCAAGAATGGGTCGTATGCCTGGTTAGGAGAGTTGACGATCGACATCAGACGCGTTCTTCTGCAACACGGTCGCTTGGAACAGAAGGCGTACCTTCTCTGCTGGGAAGCGGGGCCCGAAGATCGAGGCCGAGATGGCTTTAAAGACCGCCTTGTGAGCAAACCCCTCCAAGGTGGTACTCCACTGGTTTCCAGTGATCTGTGAGCTCGACTCCTTCAGTATGTCAACTGTGTGCTTCACGATGGCCTCGACCATCGGAGTGACATTTGACGGTGCCAGAATTCGATGATGCATGGGGAACAATGTTTCTAACATGTAAGAGTTGTCGTATACGATGGAGCGGGGCATGTCAAACAGTTTCACGGAGAAGTCAAGACGAGTTGGTGTGAAGACGAAGGACTTGGAATTTCGGTAAATCGCAGAGATAGCCTGTGATGATATTAGATTATATTTGAATGTTATCAGTTTCGAGAGACTCACAGAGGCTGATGTGACATATGTCGACCGCATCCCAGCTGCCTGGACTGTGAATATATCACCATATTTCTCTCTAAAAGAAACGAGCCCAGACTAAGCATCACTGCACACGGTCCGGCAGACTCATTACGCACCTAGCATCACGGAAGAAAGAATCAGGATCCTTGCCCAGCGTTACGGCTGAGCCTAGCCACGGGATGGAGTATGGTACCACCGGCGGGCGCCGGCTGTTTGACTTTTTCTTGGAATAGAAGTAGCCCATCACCACGGCGCCAGCTGCGGTGGTCGTAGCCGCCGTCAAAGATGAGTTCGAGTCAAGCATGTTGATTTCTTACGATGCAAAAGAGGGATTTGCGTCCAACGAAGGTGAAGGATCGCGGTCCTTTAAAAAGAGGGAACAGGATTTGGTGCAGGAGCCCGAAACACGAAGGTCGTAGCGCGTAACACGACCCTGACAATGAGAATAAAGGATTTCCGGCTTATTCAATCCCGCCCAGACATAAAAATCAGCAGGGAGACCCTTTCAATCTCCCGAGTCAGACGTTCATTTTCTAACAATCTGCGTCACGTCGGGCTAGTAGCCACAAATTCCGCCAGGAATGTCTGACCCATTTCGTTTAAATAGCTCTCCATCACCCTCGTCAGCGATACCATTTTGTCCCATCTAGCCCCATCTAAACTACTCGGACACGTTCCATGGGCTCCCTAGACTTCCTTTACGTGCTTTGCAAAGCAGAAAGAGCCTACAGCATACGAATTTTAGCTGGCTCGCATACAACCTTGACACGTCTTTCGAAACCCTGGTCCCCTTCTCCCTTCTGCAGTCGCTCAAGTCATCCCCCGGCATGGCATAATCGCCGATGCAAGGCCCCGAAAAGCTTTCTATAATTCGCTGATAATGAGGTATGGATGCCTAATATCGTGAAACCGTGATGGTCGAAGGAGTTGCCGCGGCTGCCGAAGGGGCTATTCCAAAAGACCCCACATGATTGGAAAGTGGCCGTAACATCAGCAATCCTCAAGGTATGATCGCTCGACTAATTCTCTAGCCCTTCCGGACGAATGCGACGAATAACTCGTTTTCGTTATTCCGATGCTAGTCAAAGATGAGGCATCATTCTTTGCCTTGTTTTCTCTCCTTTGAACGCGTTGCTTGCGGCGTGAGTACAGCTTGCCACAATATATAAGGCTACGAGCAATCCCTCCGATCAATGCTGCACAATAGACTGAAATGGAGCTTCGACTGCATAGCAGTCGCGTATACGAAACGAAAAGGATGCAAAATGAAGATGAACGAGGGGCGAGAGCTATTTCCGCTTAGATACCAAAATATGCGTTGGCTTCTTTGGATGAAGAATGCCACTTCCAATGCGGCTCATGTCGAATAACGCCGAGCCGGATGATGGTGCCTCGTGCGCAGGGTCAAGCTTGATGTCGAAGTTCAACAGGAATAATGCGAGAGCAAACTTGCATCCTTTCGCTGCATAATGCCGTCCTTCACACTGTTCAAGAAGGTTGTCAGTGCCGTCAAAATACGGGAGGGCATAGGAAGGGGGAGAAGGCTTACCTGCGAGACACCTCCACCGAAAGCCAGGAAAGGCTTGCGTGACCCACCCTCCGTCACAATACCAGAGTCGAGGAATCGGTCTGGCTTGAAGGTTGCCGCATCTGGGCCGTAGACTTCTGGGTCGAGGTGAACAGAGCGAGTCTGACAGATAAGTATGTCGCCCTCGCCGAACTCGAACTGTGGGTAACCGTTAATTGTTACACCGTCCTCGACTACCATGCGGATGGAGAAGCTCGAAGAGGAAACTCGCAGCGACTCCGAGACAGTGGACGTGATGAGTGGGAGGGAAGCGTTGCTGAGGAATTCGCCTATGTCCGTCAAGCTGTCACCGCTCAAGTCCGCGCTCGGGTAAGCTTTGAGCCAAGCGTCTCGGGCAGCATTGACTTCTTCGTAGAGGGGGGCAAGACCCTGGGGTTCGTGTAGCATGAGGTTGATACACCAAAAGAACCCCCAACTCATGTTCCCGTTTGCGGCCCAAAAGTCCGAATTGATGGCCCTAGAAAATTGGGGGCTTTCAATGACCTGCGCAAGAAGCAATACAGTTAAAGCATACGTTGCGAGCTCACGATCATTCCAAGGTGGCTGTGAATCGTTCCTTGCACCATGGGCTATCGCAGTAACGATCTCGGCGGCCGCATTTTCCCATCCAGGGGTGCCAAGGTATTCTTCTATCAGATCAATAAGCTGAGTCCGGGCATAAATAGCCTTCCGAATGAAGAGTGCTGGCGCTTTGGCTGCGAAGAATGGAACGTAATCGTCGAAAATTAAAAAAGGGTCGTATGCCTGGTTGGGATAGTAGAGGTCGGTGTCAGATGCGTTTCTACAGCAGCTTAGCACAGAAGGCGCACTTTCTCTGCCGGGAATCGTGGCCCGAGCATCGAGGCCGAGATGGCTCTGAAGACAGATCTGTGAGCAAACTCCTCCAAGGTAGTACTCCATTGGTTTCCAGGTAACTTGGAGTGCGACTCCCTGAGTATGTCAATAGTGTGCTTGATGAGGGCGTCTACCATTGGAGCGACATTTGACGGTGCCAGGACTCGATGGTGCAGAGGGAACATTTTATCTATCATATAATCGTTGTCGTACGCGATTGAGCGAGGCATGTCAAACAATTTCACGGCGAACTCAAGACGTGTTGGCGTGAAAACAAAGGACTTGGAGTTTCGATAGATCGCTGAGATGGCCTGTTATAACGTCAGATTAGGTTTGAATGTCAGGACATGTTGTCGGTGTCGAGAGACGTACAGAGGCGGATGTGACATAAGTCGACCGCATTCCAGCTGCTTGGACCGTGAAAATGTCTCCATACTTCTCTCTAAGAAACCGCTCAGCTGTATCCGCTCCTCACGTCCGGCAGGCTCACCACGCACCTCGCATCGTGAAAGAATGCATCCGGATCCTTGCCCAACGTGATGGCTGAGCCTAGCCATGGGATGACGTATGGCACCATAGGCGGGCGCCGGCTGTTCGGTTGTTTCTTGGTATAGTAGTACCCCACCACAACAGCACCAACCGCAGCGGTCGTAGCCACCGTCAAGAGTGAGTTTGACTCGAGCATGTCGTCTCGTACTGTGCAAAAGAGGGGTTACAGCCCAACGAAGGTCTGTTGGTACGATCGCTTATAAGAGTGGAACGGGCTTGACGTTCAGGAGCCCGAAACACAAAGAATTGCTTCTGTGGCAGAGCCCAGCGCGACCCAAACAATAAGAAAGGAGGGAGTATTCCTGTCTTATCCGAATTCGCCAAAACATAAAGATCATACTATTTCTCATTTGCTGCTATCGTCTTACTAGAGAGAAATAGTCTCCAAAGGTCAGACATTTAACCTACCTTTGGATCCAATTTGGGCCCCGTGAGAATTAGGACCGGAGGCTGATCGACGCAAGGTTCCGTCAACAACGTCTGACCCATTCGTTCTGTGCGCGTTACTTGCGACCCTAGATGCGATTTGTATCAAATCCGTGTCATCTCGTAACTATTACTTTGAATCATGTTTACCCCAGAATTCATTGATATGGAGCTTCGGCTTGCAGCCGAACTCTTCAAAGCACGCAGAAGCCTATTTCGCCTGGACACAATAATATGCGTTGGCTTTGTTGGATGCAGAACCCCACTTCCAACGCGAGTCATGTCGAATAACGCCGAGCCGGACGAAGGTGCATCGTGCGCAGGGTCAAGCTTGATGTCGAAGTTCAATAGAAATAATGCGAGGGCCAACTTGCATCCTTTGGCTGCATAATGCCGTCCTTCGCACTGTTCAAGAAGGTTGTGAGCACCCAGTAACACATGGGACGAGAAGACTAACCTGCGAGACACCTCCACCAAACGCCAGGAAAGGCTTGCGCGATCCACCCTCCGTCACGATACCAGAGTCGAGGAATCGGTCTGGCTTGAAGGTTGCCGCATCTGGGCCGTAGACTTCGTAATCGAGGTGGACGGAGCGAGTCTGACAGATAAGCACGTCGCCATCGCTGAATTCGAACTGCGGATAGCCGTTAATCGTGACACCGTCTTCGACCACCGTGCGGATGGAGAAGCTCGAAGAGGAGACTCGCAGTGTCTCCGAGACCGTGGACGTGATTAGGGGGAGAGAAGCCTTGTTGAAGAATTCGCCTAAGTTCGTCAAGCTGTCACCGCTCAAGTCCGCGCTCGGGTGAGCTTGGAGCCAGGGATCTCGGGCAGAGTCTATTTCTTCGTAGAGGGGGAGAGGTTTTGTGTAGCATGAGGTTGATACACCAAAAGAACCCCCAGGTCATGTTGCCGTTCGCGGCCCAAAAGTCCGAGTTAAGGGCGCTACACAATTGGGGGTTTTAGTCAATGTTCAACAAACAGAAGCAGTCAGAGCATACGCTGCAATCTCACTATCGGTCTAGGGTGGCTGTGATTCGTTCCTTGCACCATAGGCTGTCGCCATAACGAGTGCGGAGGCTCCATGTTCCCATCCGGGGGTGCCAAGATATCCCTCTATCAGATCAATAAGCTGAGTCCGGGCATGAATAGCCTTTCGAATGAAGAGAGCTGGCGCCCCGGCCGCGAAGAACGGAACGTGATCGTCGAAAACCAGAAAAGGATTGTATGCCTAGTTGGGATAGTAGACGCCGATGTCAGATGCGCCCTCTACAGCAAGATTGCTTGGTACAGTAGACGCGCCTTTTCTACTGGGAACCGCGGCCCGAACATCGAGGCCGAGATGGCTCTGAATGCAGCCTTGTGAGCAAACTCCTCCAAGGTAGTGCTCCACTGGTTTCCGGTAATCTTGGAGCTCGGTTCTTTAATTACGTCAACAGTGTGCTTGACGAGGGCGTCAACCATTGGAGCGACATTTGACGGTGCCAGGACTCGATGATGCATAGGCAACTGTTTCTCTATCATATAATCGTTGTCGTGCGTGATTGAGCGAGGCAGGCCAAACAGTTTCACGGCAAACTCGAGACGTGTTGGCGTGAAAACAAAGGACTTGGAATTTCGGTAAATCGCTTAGATGGCCTAATATAAGGTCAGGTTAGACTTGAATGTTAGGGAATTCTATCGGTGTCGGAAGACGTACAGAAGCGGATGTGGCATAAGTCGACCGCATTCCAGCTGCTTGGACCGTGAAAATGTCTCCGTACTTCTCTCTAAGAAACCGCTCAACTATAGTCACTGCTCATAGTCCGGCAGGCTCATTACGTACCTCGCATTATGAAAGAATGCATCAGGATCCTTCCCCAACGTGATGGCCGAGCCTAGCCATGGGATGATGTATGGCACCACAGGCGGGCGCCGGCGGTCCGATTGTTTCTTGGTGCAGTAGTACCCCACCACAACAGCAACAACCGCAGTGGTCGTAGCCACCGTCAAGAGTGAGTTTGACTCGAGCATGTCGTTCTATACTATGCAAAAGAGGGTTTGAAGTCCAACGAAGTTGAGTAGGCGCGATCGTTCATGAAGGTTGAACGGGCTTGGCGTTCAGGAGCCCGGACCACGGAGAATTGCTTCCGTGCCTAGCGGGACCCCAACAATGAGAGAGAAGGGAGTATTCCCGGCTTATCCAATCTCCCAAAAACATAAAGATTATGCCATTTCTCGTTGCCGCTGCCATCCTATCAGAGAGGAATAGATCCTAACGGTCAGACGTTTAAGTGAGAATTAGGAGAGACTGATCGACGCAAGTCGACAACGGCTAACCCATTCGTTTTGTACGTGTTGCTTGCGACCCTAGACGCGGCTTGCATTATATATAGGTTATGTAGTATCTATCACTATGAATAATGTTTACCCCTTAAGGCTGCATAATTCATTGAAATGGAGCTTCGGATTGCTGTGAACGAGTGGAACTGCTGTGCCGGCTGACTTCTTCAGAAGCTTATTTTCGCCTAGACACGATAATATGCGTAGGCTTCGTTGGATGCAGAACCCCACTTCCAATGCGGGTCATGTCGAACAGCGCGGAGCCGGACGCAGGTGCATCGTGCGCAGGGTCAAGCTTGATGTCGAAGTTCAATAGGAATAAGGCGAAAACAAACTTGCATCCTTTCGATGCATAGTGCCGCCCATCGCACTGTTGAAGAAGGTTGTTAAACCCTCGTAATACATCAGGATGTTGGACGGGCGAATGGGCTTACCTTCGAGACACCTCCACCGAAAGGCAAGAAAGGCCTATGCATCCCACCCTCCGTCACAATTCCAGAGTCAAGGAATCGGTCCGGCTTGAAAACTGCTGCGTCTGGACCATAGATTTCTTGGTCGAGGTGGACGGAGCGAGCCTGACAGATAAGCACGTCGCCCTTGCTGAATTCGAACTGCGGGTAGCCATTAATCGATACACCGTCCTCGACCACGGCACGGATGGAGAAGCTCGACGAGGAGACTCTCAGTGTCTCCGATACGACAGACGTGATGAGGGGGAGGGAAGCATTGCTGAGAAATTCGGCTAAATCCGTCAAGCTTTCACCACTCAAATCCGCGTTAGGGTGAGCTTTGGACCAGAGATCTCGGGCAGCGTCGACTTCTTCGTAGAGCGGAGCGAGGCTTTGAGGTTCGTGGAGCATGAGGTTTATACACCAGAAGAAACCCCAACTCATATTGCTATTCGCAGCCCAGAAGTCCGAGTTGATGGCCCTATACAGTGGTGATTTTAGCCAACATGGAGGAAGCGGGACGCGTCCAACGTACGCTGCAAGCTCACGATCGGTCCATGATTGATTACTTTCGTTCCTTGCACCATCGACCATCGCCGTAATGAGCTCGGCGGCCCCTTCTTCCCACCCAGGAGTTCCCAGATACTCTTCAAACATATCAATAAGCTGGGTTCGAGCACGGATGCCCTTCTGGACGAAGAGCGCTGGCGCTCCAGCAGCGAAAAGCGGAAAGTATTCATCAAAAACCAAGAAAGGGTCATACGACTGTGAGAGATATACAATGGAGATTTGCCGTTAGACACGTTCCACGGCAAGGTCGGCCGGCGCGGGAGACGCACCTTTTCAGCCGGGAACCGGGGGCCGACCATCGAGCCCGAGATGGCTTTGTAGATAGGCTTGTGAGCAAACTCCTCCAGGGTAGTAGCCCACTGGCCTCCAGTTATCTTGGACCTCAATTCCTTAACCCCGTCGACGGCGTGCATGACGAGAGCGTCGATCATTGGAGCGACGTTCGCCGCCGCCAGAACTCGATAAGTCATTGGGAAGATCGTCTCTTTCAGATAATCATTGTCGTAAACAATCGAGCGAGGCAGGTCGAAGATGTTGACGGAAAATTCAAGACGTTTTGGCGTGAAAACGAAGGATTTAGAATTTCGGTAAATCGCCGAAATCGCCTGTTATGAGGTCAGATTAGATTCGCATATTAGGATATTTTATTGGTGAGGAGGGACTCACAGAGGCAGATGTGACATAAGTCGACCGCACTCCAGCTGCTTGGACTGTGAAAATATCACCATATTTCTCCCTGAAGAAACGGGCTCAGTCTAAGTGCCCCGCACACGGTCAGGCAGACGCACCTCGCATCATGGAAGAACGCATCAGGATCTTTGCCCAGTGCGATGGCTGAGCCTAGCCAGGGAATGGCGTACGGCACCACAGGAGGGCGTCGGCTGTTCGATTTTCTAGTCTTAGCGTAGTAATAATAGCCGGCCACAACTGCACCGGCTGCAGTGGTCTTGGCCAGCGTCAAAGACGAGCTTGAGTCGAGCATGCCGAATTTTTTTTAACAGAGGGTTATGCAAGCGATTAATGAGTGAATGAAGTCCCAAAAGAAGGCGGTTGGCAGCAGCCGTTAAAAAAAAAAAAGTCGAACGAGGTTTGGGTACGGAGCCCGAAAAAAGAAGCAGCAGATGTGTAACAACGCCGAGCCAGTCGGCCGGCCGGCCATGGCATACAAAACAGCCGTCAGACCCTTTCTCATTCTTCGATCAAGGAGAGCCTGGAAATGTTAGTCTCCCAAAGTCCCTCTTGTGCGGCGTGGGACTCAGGCGGCGTTGACCAACATAAACTTCCAACACTTCGTTCAATGGCAATATTGTTTACCCCAAGCAGTCACGCATCCCCAAGAAAGTAGTACCATCACACGACCAAAACTTCGCTCTGTATCATAGACGAATGATATCGCTATTCAGATCGCTTCGGTCTACTTCGACACTGGGTTGATTCGGAGGTGACAGCGGTGGAACATGTGGGGGACATCACCAGCTAGACTGCCTCGTAGGACACCCATTCAAGCCTTTGGTGGTTGGCTGACAGCATCAGTGTCAAGCTCTGCCACAGAATCGCGACCCCAGCGACGCGACTAGGATTCATGCCGTTGTCATGAAAGTAGCCCTTTGACGGTTCGATTAGTTCTTCGCCAGCTCCGAGCCATAAAGTCATAGCTATACCTTGCAAAACTGCATATGGTCTTGCTCTCGACTTCCGATGCCTTGGGTGAATACGATGCTCTATTGCGGTAAATTCTAGCCAAAACATATCAGCTTGAAGTTCACCGTCGCGGAGAGATCAAGTATGGTGTGTCCAAGCTTCTCAGGCATAGAGCGGCGCCTGCCAAAGCCCTGAACGATTATCATAAGCCTGAAATCTGCGTGAAGGTGATTGTTATGATGTTGTCTTCACTGTTTCTCCGGGCAACCCATGAAAACAGGCAAGAATACTAATCGGTGAGTTGTAACTCGAAGGAAGCAGAGCTTATCTTTTTTTTTTAACAATATGGTTTACCTTTAAACTTCTCTGTAGAGGCGAGAATAGCAGGATAGCATATTACTCTTTAAATTTTTCCTTCGCATAGTTTTTGTGTGCGGGCTCTGCGATGGTCGAAGGCGGGGTTCCCGGGCAAGCAACGATCGAGCTGGACCCCGAAGTGCGCACGAGCACGGTTCGTTGAATTAGCTGCGGTATGCACTTATTCACGTTTTTCACTCGCCTATTTATAAGCTTTACTCACGATTGACAGGGCCTAATGAAGTGTCATTGCCAGGTCGGGGAATTCCTGCAGGTTTGCAAGGGCGATAAACCGTCCTATGTTTGCGTTAATATCAATCAAGTACAAAATATAACTGGGTCAGTGCTTTGCGCCATTCACCTCTCTGGTCACGGCTACCTCCATTTCTGCGCAAAAGCTCCTGCGTTCAAACCCATTGTTCCAACTGCATCTCTCCAAGCGCGAGACAACCTGTTCCAACCGCCTGGACGCATCGAACGGGATATGAACGAATTTATAATTCGCTCTGATCTCTAGCAGTTTGGGTGCTTCGCCTGTGACACTGCCAGTGGGACCTTTCCGCGAACCACCTTGGCACTCCGAGGACCTTCGCTTGGCTCGATAGCGATGTCAACGACGTACCTCCGATGGTTTCGCGCTCAATATGGCGATACAGTGCCCACAGCTTGATTATAAACACAAATAAATCCATTTGCTAGTTATACACGTGCGGGTGAAGGGAAGCTATGTACAGAGGGAAAGAGACAGAATATGAAGTATAACGAGAAAAAGAGAACGCAAGGAACGAAACCTCTAACCAAAGACCAACTCGAAAACAGAGACGCAACCAAGTCTATAATGGCGATTCCAGGGTGGTACTCCTCAGACACCCTACTCACCGCTCCTTCCCTTCCAACTCTTAGCACCTACCCAGAAAACAAAGTCCAAACGAAGCCCTCAGACGAGAGCGTACGGCCACCTCACCTTCTCTTTCGAAAGAGCACCCCGCCGGCCTGATCTCACCAACCATGAGGGTTATCCCCACTACCAATGGAAGGGATCGGGTGCATTCGCTCAGCGATTGCCCCTGCGCCTAAGGTCGTCTGCCACCTGCCCTTCCGAGAGGAAAGGCAAGTCCAAACTTCCCCTCCACAGCCAGCGGCATCGAACGCCGTAGCATGTCACGAGATGGTGAGCGCTTTCTTGGCTCCCTCTCTCGCCGCTACGTATTACGCAGCTACGCTGAAGCTGGGGGCTTCGATCAGACGAGAGAAAAAAGAGTGGTCACAACGGGGTGCTCCCACCGCCCGGAGAGCCGGGCTAATGGTTTCTTGAGAGAGGCGGTGTGGCTGTTGCTCGTTGTCCTATCAAGCACCGCTTGGTTCTGCTTTCTAGTTGGAGCCTTGGGTCGAGAAGGTGAGAGTAGTGAGTAGGATGTCGAGAGAGAATGAGGAAAGGATGTCGTGGAATCGCGAGTTGGGTCGTGATCTATTCTTCCGATGTTTCAGGTGATGGAGGGGGGATGATCGACGGTGAGGGGAGAGCGGCAAGCTGGGCGAAGGTCGGTCCTTCCGAGTCGTCTGAAGTCGGCGCCGCAGCTGCCTCGCGAGCCCGGGCTTGACGCTTCATCCTTGCGGTCCTTTTCCCTGCGCGATGAGGTTTTGGTCCCCTATCGCTCGTTCCTGAAGAGCCCTCTTCCGTGGCAGAGATCCCCGGTTGATCCTCTACCACGGAAGGCCCCGCTTCCTCTGCCATGACATGGCCCTCCTCCGAGTCCGACTCCGCCGTAGTAGTTGCCCGAGGTCGAGGGGGATGGCGTTCTCCAGCTCGGTCCGCCAAGCCTCGTAAGGTAGGTCGCAAGTGAGAGCGAACTACTGCTGCTTGATCCGCCGGGACGGTTCTGTTCGGCAGAGGCTGAGCAGGTCGGGTCAAGTGCAGCCAGGCGATGTACTGCCTGGTGCGCAAGGAACCGTTGAAAGAGTGGATCGCGTCGGGATAGGAAGTGTCGAAGCGAGTGCTGGGAGGAAGAGGATCCGCAGCTTGGGTGATTGGCGCTTCGTGTTCGGAAGTGAACCCTGGCGAAGCGGGCCTTGAGGGTGGAGGTGAGTTGACCGCGGTTTCTTGCGTGACCTGCTCCGCTTCACCGACGCGACACGCGTCATTCGAGTCCTCGATCAGAGCCAGTGGCGCCGAAGCCTCAGACTCGAGGTTCGCGATGGTTTGTGCGACGGTGGCAGGTGTTGTAGCGGCGCCGAGTACGATGGCAGTAGCATTGACCTCGCCCGATTTCTTGACAACCTTCCAAGGAACGTTGAAACCACAAGCGATGTGGGGTGCCCAAGGATGGTAGTTCGAAATCCCGTGTAGGGGAACGTTGAAGAGTCGTCCGTCGATGACGACACGGGTGATGAGATAGGCCGGGAAACGATGCTGCTGAGGCTGGAACAGGATGGACCACTGGACAAGGCCGCTACGGTTGCAGCACGGGTGCATGCTCAGAACGCCCTCGGCCAAGTAGATGCTGATCCATGGGATGGGGCGGTTTGGCTGCTTCGAAGTGACGAGTTGACCACTAGTCCGGTGTACGAGCGTGCCTGTAGGATCGAGAGCGGATACAGTAACCTGGAAGAGAGGTCGAAGGTTAGTTATCGCGCTCCAAACCATGCACCGAGTACTACGCACCGGCTCAGAGCGCAAGTTACGATGATGAACGGCGTGCTTCTGCAAGAGACCCGAGCGGACTGCGATAAGGGCGAACAGGTAGTAGACGAGGGAGGTCCACTTGATCGCCCAAGTCGAGTTGATTCGCCACCAGTGCTGAACGTTACGACATAGTTCCCGGGTTCCGTGAGGGTGAAGCTTGGTGACGAGGTCGCCGATCTCGGTGGGAGCGAGGTAGGAGGTGACGGGATGTTCGGTCGGAACCGAAATCGTCGGGCCTACGACGCAGAGGAAGGGTGCAGTCAGCGGGGATGGCCAGGTTTGACGATCGAAGAAGCTACGCTGGAAAAGGAAGGGGAGGGAAACGTACCTGATAGGGCCGCGTTGTTGTGGTCACGCCACACGACCGAAGTTGGCGGCACCTGTAGGACCACCTTGCCAGCGTTGGGGGTCCTGAGAGCGTCATAGACTCTCGTAGGATATACTGGAGTAGGCACGGGGGCTATGGAAGGCGAGGGTTAGAGAGAGTTCGGGTGGCAAGGGGACAGCAGTAGGCCTACCCTTGCGACCAGCGATGAGCGAGAGGTCCCAAATGCTGGGTCCAAAAATCAGAATGCTGAGGAGGATGGCGAGGAGCTTCATGGCGACAGTAATGCGCTTTCTCGAAATATAGATGCAGTTCTCGCAGAAGACGTGGCAGGCCGGGGGGGGTTGCGACGTCGTTGGGAGAAAAGAAAAGAAAGTCGCGTAACGCGTTCTCCTTGGCCGCCCACTGTTTACCCCAAGCAGTCACGCCCCCCCCCCCCAAACAATAGTAACGCGAGACCATCAGATGGCGGGAGCTTCGTTCGATGTCGTAGAAGAATGCTTCACTATTCCGTTTACTTCGTTCCAAGCCCGGGATGATCGAGGCGGGATAGACTTGGCGGTGACAGCGGTGAAGAATGCGAAGCACAACAGCAACTGGACTGCCTTGCATAAACACCCTTCAAGCCTTCGGTGAACGGCTAATGACACGAATTTAAAGGTCTGCGACAAACTCGCTAGCCCCGATGCGCCATGTCGGATTCATACCTCGTCATGAAAGTAACCTCGGGTAGTTCCATCGGTTCGTCGCCAGTTCCGAGCCCCAAGTTATAGCCATTTCTTGCGAGATTTTCTACATTCTGGATCTCTATTACCAATGCCCTGAGCCAATGCGATGCTCAGCACTATAGAGTCCAACCAGAACAAACCAATTTCAAGTTCACGTCGTGGAGAGACCAAATGTTGTTGTACGAGCGTCTCAGGCGTAGAGCGACATTGGTGAACGTAATTTGAGCAGCCATCATGCGCCTAAAACCTGTTTGAACGGGATCGTCATGATGTGTCTTCACGGTTGGCTCGCAAAAGCCGGCAAGAAAGGGGCAAATGCAAGGCGCTTGATTGTCTGGTCGTTCGTAGCTATATAGAGCGACTAGAAGCTGGTCAGTCTCAAGACATTTTGTGATTGGGTATCGCCCCAATCCGTTGGAAGGCTTTTGGTTGTAGAAACTGCACGTAGGACGGGTTGATTCGTGACCTGACTGACAGGTGAGTCGAACAGTCGAAGGAAGCAGATCGTATCTTTATTCTAACATCACGTTTTACCCTAGCGATAGAAATATACTAGCAGGGTAGCACCGTACGCCGTTAGCTTTCTCTTAACGTGGTTTAACCCTGCGGGTTCCATCGAGGGCGGCTGCCAGGCAATGCTTCGTATAACCCCACACGATCGACCGATGGGTGGCCGCAACATCAATGATAATAAGCAGGTATAGCTACTTGTTTAACACTCAAACCTGTGCAAACAAGAGACTTCTCTCATTGTTCATATTCTGGTCAAAGATGGGCTTTACTCTGAACCTTACTGTCTGAATCTCTACTCTGGACGACGTCGACTGGTTGCAGTTTGTGCCATCTCTATGTCATCTGGTATCTATCTCTGGGAATCACTCTCATTCCCTAAGGCTACATAGCATACTGAAATGGAGCTTCGGATTGCTCAATATTCGGGTATACAAAAAGTAGGCGAGTGAAAATGAACGAGGAACAGAAGTCTATTTTCGCTTAGACACCAAAACATGCGTTGGCTTCGTTGGGTGCAGAACCCCCGACCCAACGCGAGTCAAGTCTAATAATGCCGAGCCGGACGAAGGTGCCTCGTAGGCGGGGTCAAGCTTGATGTCGAAGTTCAACAAGAATAACGCGAGAACGAACTTGCATCCTTTCGATGCAAAATGCCGTCCATCGCACTGTTTAATCGGGGTTGTTAAGTTTGTTAGCACCCCTTAAATACAGTAGAACACTTAACCAGCTAGTGAGCTTACCATCGAGACACCTCCACCAAAAGGCAAGAAAGGCCTACGCGACCCACTCTCCGTCACGAGACTGGACTCGAGGAATCGGTCTGGCTTGAAAGTGGCCGCATCGGGACCGTAGATTTCGCGATCGAGATGAACAGAGCGAAGCTGGCAGAGAAGTACGTCGCCTTTGCTGAATTCGAATTGTGGGTAGCCATTGATCGTCGCGCCGTCCTCGACCACCCTACGAATGGAGAAGCTCGAAGAGGAAACTCTCAGTGCCTCCGATACGACGGATGTGATGAGGGGGAGAGAAGCGTTGTTGAGGAATTCGCCTAATTCCGTCGGGCTGTCACCACTCAAAACCGCGCTCGGGTGAGCTTTAAACCAAGAATCTCGGGCAGCGTCGATTTCTTCGTAGAGCCGGTCGAGGCCTTGAGGTTCGTGCAGCATGAGATTCAGGCACCAGAAGAAACCCCAGCTCATATTGCCATTCGCAGCCCAGAAGTCAGCGTTGATGGCCCTTCATATATAAAAATCAGCCAACGCAGAGGGATGGGGAAAAGGTCTGAGCGTACGCTGCAAGCTCACGATCAGTCCACGGAGGCTGACTTTCATTCCTCGCGCCATCGACCATCGCCGTAATGAGCTCAGAAGCTCCTTCTTCCCACCCAGGTGCGCTAACGTACTCTTCGAACATATCAATAAGCTGGGTTCGAGCCCGGATACCCTTCTGGACGAAGAGCGCTGGCGCTCCGGCTGCCAAGAGAGGAACGTAGTCATCAAAGACCAAAAAAGCTTCATATGCCTGAGAGATAGAATAGGGAGTTGCTGTTAGGTACGTTCCTTCACGGTAAGGTTTGGCCGGCGCAGGTGCCGCACCTTCTCTGCCGCAAACCGGGAGCCGAGCATTGAGGCCGAGATGGCTCTGAACATAGGTTTGTGACCAAATTCCTCCAGTGTAGTACTCCACTGGTTTCCAGTTATCCTGGAACTCAGCTCCTTAACACTGTCAACGGCGTTCATGACCAGAGCGTCAATCATTGGAGCAACGTTTGATGGTGCCAGAATCCGGTGATGCAGTGGGAAGATAGTCTCTTTCATATATTCGTTGTCGAGAACAATCGAACGAGGCATGCCGAATATCCTCATAGAGTGTTCGAGACGCTCTGGCTGAAAGACAAAGGCTTTAGAATTTCGGTAAACCGCTGAAATAGCCTGTTATGAGGTCAAATTAGATTTGCAGACGAGGATGTGCAATCAATGGAGAGAGACTCACGGAGGCTGACGTGACATAAGTCGACCGCATCCCAGCCGCTTGAACTGTGAAAATATCACCGTATTTCTCTCTAGGAGAAGGCACAGTCTAAGTACGTCACAGACGACAAGGCAGGCTTACGACACACCTCGCATCATGGAAGAAACCATCAGAATCTTTTCCCAGAGCTATAGCTGAGCCTAGCCAGGGAATGGTATATGGCACCACAGGGGGGCGCCGGCTGTTTGATATTTTCTTGGTGTAATAGTATGCCACTACAACAACTCCAGCAGCAGCCGCCGTCGTGCCCAGCGTCAAGGGTGAGTTTGAGGAGAGCATGCCTTTTGTACTAGTTTTATGCTGGCTGATCGAAAGACTGAGTGAATTCCAACGAAGGCGGATGGTGGTGGTTGTAAAAAGGGTCGAACATGGCGAACGGGGTTGGCATTCAGGGGCTCGGAACAAGCCACATAGAGTGTGTCGGCGCTTGAGGCGACCCCCACGATGAGGATGCACAGCATTCGGAATTAGGGGATCCCGATAAAAAAAAAAACATGAAAATCGACCGCGAGAGAATTCCTGTCGAAGGAGGGCGAGGGAATTCGCGCTAGAGCTAGATCTATATATAGGCCCTTGTGTGACGATAGGGAACATCGCCGCACTTCATGCTCAAATGATCGACGTAGTTTACCGAGTCAGACTCTATGCTCCAATGACCTATTCGTGTCCGCCGAAAGTAATTCGAGCTGATGGACACAAGTTTTTGTCGCTCTATGCCTTAGTACTATAGTGGCAACGGCGGTTCCGCGACAGCCCTCTTCCCGCATAGCCTTCCAACTCAGGCCCACCTGAATTGCCTAGACATGTTCCTTGAACTCCTTGAAAAGCTTCTACTTCTCTTGTAGGGCTTATAAAACATATGGTATGATATCCTTAGCAGGTCATGGCAATCTCGAAGCCTTGCCATCTCGTAACAGCCCTGCCAGGATTCTCTCCCCTCTCTGGCCCTTGAGTGGTCACCCAGCCCGGTATAACTGTCGACACACATCTTTAACATAGCTATTCGTGCTTTACTAATAGTAAACGTTCAGGGCACCTCTCGATAGCCTCAAATTGCACCCGAAACGACCGTCGCCCCTGTTCAAGCGAAACTCCAAAATGCCCCATGCAACGGACAAGCTACGGAAGCATCAGCAACCATAAGCAGATATAATTGCTTGGTTGGCGCTCGAGCTGGTAAGAAAAAATAGCACCTATCATTCTTCGGATGCTTTTCACCTCGCATCCCTCTGAACTCGCTGCTTGGGGTTTAAGTACGCTGGTGACACATGTATGTGATTTTTTGGTATCTATCGCTGTGAATTAGTCTCCTCCTTTAGGGTACATAATCTACCGAATTGCAGCTTCGGCCTGCTTAGCTTTCGGGGATACGCAAGACACATGAAAAACGAGGAGCAGAAGTCTATTGTCGCTTAGACACCAAAATGTGCGTTGGCTTCTTTGGGCGTTGAACTCCCACTCCAATGCGGGTCATTCCTAGCAACGCCAAGCCGGATGAAGGTGCCTTGTACGCAGAGTCGAGCTTGATGTCGAAGCTCAACAGGAACAGTGCGAGAACAAAATTGCATCCTTTCGATGCATAATGACGTCCTTCGCACTGCTCAATCGGGTTTGTTAGCGCTCTAAAAATGCAATACAGCACTTGACGAGCGAGTGAGCTCACCTGGGAGACACCTCCACCAAAAGACAAGAAAGGCTTGCGTGATCCACCCTCTGTCACATTACCATAGTCAAGGAATCGGTCTGGCTTGAATTCTGCTGCATCTGGGCCGTAGATTTCTTGGTCGAGGTGAACACAGCGAGCTTGACAAAGAAGCACGTCGCCTTTGCTGAATTCGAATTGCGGATATCCATTAATGGTCACCCCGTCTTCGACCACGGTACAGATGGAGAAGCTCGAAACGGAAACTCTCAGTGTCTCCGATATGACGGATGTGATGAGAGGGAGAGAAGCGTTGTTGAGGAAGTCGCCCAATTCAG
>WSUI01000530.1:0-23439 GCA_019633595.1 Tulasnella sp. UAMH 9824
AGGTCGGAACTTTCGTTGACCGGACTGCACTCGTGCCCCAGTCACACCTCGGCGCGGTCATTGCCCGCGGCGTGATAGCCTTCCGCTCTCCACAGCAAACCCCATTTCATGTCATTAACAGCCTCGTTTCCCCACCAAGTGTACAGATAAAGTCACGATGGTGGGGACGTGTACAATTGAGGGCAACCAGTCCACTGGCTTCAGGGCATTGTTGTGGCCTCGTTTGCCAAATGCGGAGATCTTTGGCCCTTCCACCCGTGCATCTCCTCGTAAAAGAGTCAGAATATCGTACACATGCAAACCTCAAATAAGCAATTTCTTGACCTCCCCCACTCTTCCATAGAAGAACAAAGAACCCATCATTCCATTATAAGCCAGCGAGAGGGGGGTGAGGGATTTCTTTCACCAATTGCCTCCATCCCTCGTCTCTCGCATCATGCCTAAGGAAAGAAGGGAACAGGTGGACGTTACATCCGCTCTTAAGAACATCCTCGACAACTATCCAGCCGGTTCGGCAACCCTGCGCGAAATACTGCAGAACACCGACGATGCCGGCGCAAAGAAACAGGTATTCGCCCTAGGGTTCTACACACTCTTGTCAGATTTGCTCATAAACTGCCGTTAGACTTTTATCTTAGACACTCGCAAGTTTGGCTTGAACTCGCTTGTCGGGGGCGAGCTTCATGTCTGTCAAGGACCTGCCATCATCGCCACGAACGATGGGTACTTCAAGCCCCAAGACTGGGATGCGATCACAACGATCCTCGACTCATCAAAGAAACAAGATGAGACCAGCACCGGAAAATATGGTCTAGGATTTCGGTCTTGCTACCATGTAATGCACCTTCCAGGCCGTGGTTGTAACCCAGACTGAAGCAATTGGGGCCTCCCCTCATAGATTACCGACAACCCTCACATCCTCTCCGGTGACAAGCTGCTCATCCTTGATCCTCACGCACGTGTTAAAAAGTTCAAGGGCGGTTTCGAGCTCGATACAAAACACATAGAGAACGAGGATGGCGAGATTGAGCGCAATATGTACGAGGACCATTTCGCCACCTTCAGCGCCGTTTTCAGGCGGGACGAAGAGGTTTACCCGGGAACAGCGATCAGGCTTCCTTTGCGTCTAAAGGGCTTCGAAAGTAAGCTGAAATCAACTCCCACCATGGTCGAAGACGCCCGCAAGATGTTCAAGGACTTCATCGCGAAGGAGCTGCCAGAAGCCATGCTGTTCTTGAAGAACATCACCGAGATCAAACTTCTGGAGATCGACGAATACGGAAACGAAACCGTTAGTGCTACTGCGATGATCAACGATGCCGGTGTCGTCGCGTCCCATAGAAAGCGTACCAAGCAGGGGGAGGTCCACCATTACCCAATCACTATCACCATGCGGATCGGATCTGCGCCCCCTTTCACCCGCAGTTGGATCATCACGCAGTTTAGCGAGAAGGATGCGACGGCGTCTGGCCACTTGGCCAAGCGTCTCAAGCGTATTCAGAGAGATGTCGAGGCGGCCATGTTCATGGACAAGCTTCTCCCCCAGGTCGCTCTCGCTCTGCCCCTTCCAGCTGAAGGAGCAAATTCCAGCCCCAAATTCCACGGACGACTTTTCACTCTTCTCCCACTCCCTATTATCACCAGCTTCCCCGTTCACATAAACGCCGTGCTGGCACTCGTTTCCAGCCGTCAGAATCTCCGGAACTCGATGGACGTTGAAACTGGGAGTCGCGAAGAGTGAGAAAATACATCATTATCATATTGCAGGATTTGGTGGCTGACATTTACTCTCCGATGTAGGCTTCTGGTCGAGTGGAATCGTGTCATTTTTTCCGAGCTGGTACCTAAAGCGTGGGTCGCCCTTCTGGAACACCTTGTCATTCAATCGCCCTCCAGTGTCGATGTCTTCGAAGCATGGCCGGGTCTCGTTTCGACCAAAGATGGAGACCAGGGCTACTGGAACCCCCTCCCACCTCGTCTTCTGGAAGAAGCTGCCCATAGAGCCGTTTGGCCTTCGCATGGAAGGAGCTCTGAGCACGCTACCCTCAACGGTGTCCTAGTCGCAGTGGAAGGAGAGAGTTATGCCCCTCTTCAAGCTCTCGAAGCGTGCAATGTCCCTTTGGTCCTCGTCCCCGAACGAGTCTTCAGCCTAATCAAACAATCAGGCTTCAAGAAGGCAATTTTGTCTCCCCATTCCGCCTATACACACCTAAAGGTGATTATCCTACTCTATTCATCGTCCCCAAATCGTCCCCGAGGCTTGCGCTAATCTCTGCATTTCTCTGTAGCGAAACACGTACACTATATCCGATCCTGACGCAGCAACTCGGAAGTCGATCTGTGATTACCTCGTCTCCGCCAACGACATCTGTCTTCTCGACCTTCCTCTCATCCCTCAAGTTCAAGGCGAATACACCTCCATCTTATCTCACGCCAAATATGTCATGGCAACCAAGTCTGAAGCAGCGATGTTCGGGAACGTGGACCAGAGGCTCCTTGCCGAAGACTCAATGTCGGCGGGTACTCGACAACTCCTTCTCAGCGATCCGGCAAGGCGGGTTCAGCCCGTTGGTCCTGCCGATGTGGCTCGGTACTTAGAGCGCCAGGTTCCAATAGCCGGCAGGACCTCGCTAGCCACTATATCTAGTGGAGTGAATCCCAGGACATTCGAATGGTTGATCGAGTTCTGGGCATGGCTTGATGGATGGGATAAATTTGACCAGTTGGTCGACCATTCCGCTGCTTGGGGGACGATTCAAAACCTGCATGCATTACCTCTGCGTTCGACTGGAGGGAAGTCTGCCCTTCGTCTTGTTGGAAAGTCCGCCGTCCGGCCTAGAAGCCTGGATGACCGGACCGTAGAGGCGTTGGCAGCGTTAAAGGTCCCAATGCTTGATGCGTCGATGTCTAATGGTCCAGCCGTTCGCTTCGTGTCAAAGGACCACAGCGACGTAACATTCATCCTCCAGAGCGTTCCGAAAAACACGTCATTTCTCCATCTCGACCAAACAACCTGCCGGACCTTGTTCGAGTTCTTCACCCAACAACTTTCTAACTACCTCCAGCCTTATGCAAGACGATTCAACAGAGTAACCATCAATAATGAGTTATGCAGCGTTTTGCGAAACTTGCCAATCTTCCCTACATTAAACCCCGGTTTTCGCGATGACGGCAATATCACGTTTGACATTGCCCCAGACGGTGCTTGTTTCGTGAACGACTCTGTCAGGATCATCCCGAATATTCGAGGCACACCCTTTGTCAGCTACGACTTTGGAAGAACCTTTCATCTCGCATTGAAAGAGCGCGACGTTTTGGGAGAGATTGACGTCTTGCAAAAGGCCATCGGCCCCGATGCGTGGGGCCAGCAGGACCAGGTGACAGGTCTTCTCCCAGCTCTCATAGGCAGGTTGATCAACTGCCTAAATGAAGTAGACGACGTTACTCGCATCAAAATCTCAGACCTGGCCATCGTGGAGGTGGGAGCAACCGCCCGTCGCAAGAGTCCGAACCAAGTGGTAGATCCCGCCTCTCCCATTGCTGAGCTTTACGACCCAGAAGATGAAGTCTTACCCGCAGGGGTATTTGGCAGAGGAGGCCCGGGCTCCTACATACACCAACTCCAAAAATACAACATGCTCCGCGTTACGTTGACGGCTTCTGCAATCGAGGAACGAATTACTCGAATATCAGACCAGTCACGGCCCATGAAGGGTAGATCGGAGAAGGCTCTGCGCTTGTTGAGAGTCCTTGACTCATACACTCTGTCCGAGGGTGATGGGCTTCCTTTCAAGGTCGTCAAGATGCTCTGCGACTTGGCGTGGCTTCCAGTTGTCAATCGGTTCTACAGACCATCCGAGTGTTGGGACAGTCGGGGAGAGGATCTCCTCCTTTGCGACATGGTATCACCAAGTGTACCACTCACAGTCAGCAGTCAACAACTTCGGGATTATCTTGGGTGGAACGAAGTTCCGTTTGATACACTCCAACGTCAGCTTCTCGAAGTTCTGGAAACTAAGCCAAGGACGTCACAACTGCCAGAGACGGATATTATGGAGAGAATCGAGGCGGTACTGAAGGAAATAGCCCAGAGGTTCCAGGCTGGTGGTCTGTCTCAAGAGCAGATCGAGTCATTGGCGGAGACCTTGGGAGATGCTGCCTGGGTTCCCACTAATTCACGAAACCGATGCGTAGCCCGACAGGGAATGCTAGGGGAGATTGATGTGGGCATGAGATACCACTCGGTTGCTCCTTATTTACTCCGCTCCCCCGGAATGGAGATGCTCCTAAGACATATGGGGATTTTTGATCGGTAAGAATCCTGACGCTTAAGCGACATGCGCAAGATCCTAACGATGTTTTGAAGTCCTTCTCAGGCTTCGCTTCTTTCGACACTTCGGGAGATTTCCAACGAGCTTTCAGAGAACGGTATCAACCAACCGACGCAAAACGAACTACTTCATGCATCTATCAAAATCCTCAATGAGCTTGGGCATACAATGGAGGGTGAAGAATTCCAATTTCAGGAGATTCTTATCCCCACCGAAGGTTGCAAGCTTGCCCTAGCCCCGGAGGTCTTATTCAACGATATGGCCGGGAGCCTTACTGTCCCTCCGTCCGGATTCCGATTCGCGCATCCCCTGGTTTCTGCCTCGCTCGCAAGCACTCTCGGTCTTCGCAGAATCAGTGAAGAAGACTTCGATGAGGGTGGGGACGGCATTCAATCATTCCATATCGGAGAGGATCTTACCGTTCGGATACGAGGGGTCTTGCAAGACTATGGTATCGACCACTCAAGCAACGAATGGGTGGCCAATGCAGAAGATGCCGGTGCTAAGTCTCTGACTTATCTAGTGGATGAAGCTAGTTTCGGTGGTCGAGTTATCGGCGGATTGACCGGTTTCCAGTCTGGCCCTGCGTTAGTCATGCATAATGATGGAGTATTTACGGATGAGGATTTTAGCGGGTTAGGAAATATCGGTCAGGGCGGCAAAGCAGGGAAGGCTGACTCTATCGGTCGCTTTGGCCTTGGAGCTCTATCGTTCTATCACTTTTCTGAGGTGACGGCTTTACCCTGGCGCCTGCATATTGTTTCACTGATTCTTTGCCACATTAGCTTCCTTGGGTGATATCAGGGAAATGGTGCTTATTCCTAGACCCATCCAAAGGGTATTTACCACGTGAACGAGGGAACATCAAACGTTCTGCTGTTCGCGTTTCGATCAGCTTTTGCAGAGAGTAAGTCTTCGACGTTGTGATAATATCAGTCTCTGACGTTGGGGGTCCAGGCGCTATCCAGACCAACTAAAGCCCCTAGAGGGCCTCTTTGGCTTTAGCTCAGATGTTGACGACTACAAAGGGGTGAGTCGTAAGCTCTACTACTCTCAGCAGCTTGATTCAACTTTGATATGCGCATCAGACCCTATTTCGATTCCCTCTTCGGACAGCCGACCAGGCTGCTGAGAGCAAGCTTTCAGCTACTCACTTTAGCCCTGTCGATATCACGAACCAAATCGGCCGCTTCTATGCCTTCGCCAAACAGTCCCTTTTCTTCCCAAGGTCCTTAAGAACGATCACCGCTCTACGCCGAACCCCAGATCTCAGGACCATCCCGTTCTGGTCCGCTGGGGTTACACGTGAACCTATTCCATACGGTGTGCCAGGCGACATGGATGCGGTAAATATACTCCTCGAACTGAGGGGCCCCCATAGCTCCCATGAAATCACCGATCATTGGATAGTCACAAGGAACGAGCTCGCCAAGAAGGAATTTCCCGTCAAGCTTCAGGCCCTCTTTCCTCTTCATCGCCTCCCTACTCCAACATTTGGCCTTGCTGTGAACTTGTCTGTCCAAAGCCGCCCCTCGAGCTCTCGATTATTTGCCACACTCCCTCTCCCTGTCGCTACCTCGCTTCCCGTTCACGTCCATGCGACATGGATCCTGGCTCAAGATCGACGCTCAATCCGCTATGACGCACCCGATGCGGCTGGTCAACGACCTGACGACACTTTGTACAATCAGTACCTCCTGGAGAAGGGTGTTACGCCGCTCTACGTCCGGACCTTAGCCCTCATTCTTCAACTTCAACCCGAAGTGGCCCGACACTTTTGGCCTGGGAAGCCCAACGATGATATAAGCCGAACCGTTTTTATGGAGCTCTACGAACAGATTATTTCTACCAAGGAGCCAGTTCTTCTCAGCGTTCGGGACGAACGGATCTCCCCTACCGACAGCATTATTCACTCATCCAAGGCCCCAGTCGCAGTACGAAAAATCCTATCCAAACTCCAGGCTCCTAACTACGTCCCAACTCCGTTCTTTGACACAAGCTTCCGCAATAACTGGGAAACGTTGGTATTTGACTCGGGGGAGGCAGTCTCAAAAATCCTGCAAGAAAATGTCGTTGCAATGAGGCAGCTGTGGCAGGCCGACGCTTTCACCCTCAAAGACATTTTATCGGTCTTGGATTATCTCGTGGAGGAGAAAGAGAGCCTGGATGGCATACCCTTGCTCGTACGCGGTGACAGGGAGCTTGTAGAATTCCGAAGTTCGGGAGCCGGCAGGGTCTTCGCTTCCCACCGCACCGAGTTGGCCAAACTGTTTGGGCCAAGTACGGTTGTAAGCTTGGAAATTTCCGACCTCGCTGGCCAAAACCTGGTGAAACAAACCGTCAATGTGGGAACGCTTGACTCAGGAGGAATGCAGGATCTTCTTCTACATCGTGGGCTGGCCGTCACTCCAATCGATCAGATGGCCCCCAGCGGCACTCAACGCGACTGGCATAACAATCTTCTCAAATTCCTTGCATCGCCAGGTTGCCCTGTCAAGGTTCAGGACTTGGCCGACTATCCTCTTCTTCCTGCTGTCGGGCAAGACTTAGTGGTTTCACTAAACCATGCCAGAGGTGGCAGAATCTGGTGGCGTCACCCGTACGAAAGTCAAACCTTAACAACCGTGCTCCTTCAGCTAGGGGTCATCTCCGTAGACGACCTCCCCGAGGAACCGCGGGAACCTGATGTGAATGATCTGACGCGTATTCTTCGGCTTTTCGGACAGTTGAACCTGTCGTCAGAGGAGGTTCTACGGCGGGTCACTCCAAAGGACTGGGACGCATTCGTTCAATATCTAAAACCTTGGATCCAAGATCTCTATCTCAGACGGCTATCAGAATTTGATATCCAAGTCTTGAACACACTTCCGTTCTTCCTAGGAAGGCAGGGCAATACATTGTCTTACGTTCCTGCAAGCCAAGTGATGATGCTTCCAGACTCGGTGCCGCTGGATACTCTGGCTCAATACCTCCCTCAAGAAACCACATTTGCAGAATCCGGCTCCGAACTGGCAGCAGTTTTACGGGCAGGCAGAAACACACAGAGGAGTTTGTCATTCTCAAGTCTGTTCAACCAGCTACGGGTCCCAAGGCAGCTCGCACGAGACGAAGATGACACCTTCTCTTCCCTGCTTCCGCTCGTCGCCACACATCACACCGGTACTTACGAAAATGAGCTAATACCTGATGGAAATCGCGTTGTGCGAAGGCCGAGCGAGCTGTTCGATCATCGGGTTGCCCTGTTCTCAACAGCCTATGAGGGTCGCGAAGATCTGTTCGTACATCCAGATTTCCGTGGTATGATCGATGGACTCGTGAGCCTTGGAGTTCAACGTGAGATAACATCCCAGAGACTGCTGGAGTGCATTCAAGCTGTCGATCAGGAAGCTCGACAAGGGCGGGAAGTCGTCCGCCGTGCAAGATGGCTATGGGATTACGTCAACACCGCACCGCAAGAACTCAGGGAGATTTCGTTCGACACCATAAGAACACTTTGTTTCATCCCCCGTCATATTCAGCGCCATCCATCCGACTCCAACTTTGACGTTTATGCTGGAGAGCTCCCAGACGTCGTTTCACCAGACGAAATATGTGTTCCAAACCGTGAGACCGTTGCGTGGACTCAGCGGGCAAGATTTGCAACTCTGCCCTCGGCCCATCTGACAGCGGTTTATCCAAACTTTGGTGAACCTAGCCCTACCGACGTAGTGAGTGATCACCCCTACGTTACTGTTTTTCCCTTCAAGTCGTCTGACTAGATTAACTTGATAGGTTCGCCATCTCGCTTCCCTCGCAAACCAGGTGGCACACGATCGCCGGCAATCATCGATTCTCCTCAGCAACATTCGAAGTGTATACCGCTGGTTGGGGGATAATCGCGATAACGTGACAGGGCTGCTGCGCCCATTGGCCAATCAACGTCTCTGGCTAAACATCAGTAGAGACTCGGATGATTGGACCTGGAGAGCTGCGGATGAGCTTGTATTCGACCTGACTTTTGATGTCAGGGGACGGTTTGTCGTTCAGGATTTCCTGCTTCCCTATCGGTCCTTGTTGGTCGGTGCCGGCGCCCACGAATACCGCGTGGCAAGCCCACCTCCACCATCGACGTCGGAAGTCCCGCTTCACCACCTGGAGCGGATGCGCTCAGGGTGGAATACACTTCGAAGGAACGGCATTCTGCTCGACATCTGTTTCCAAGTGGAAGGGCAAGAAATTCCAGCACATAAAGGGATGTTGGCGGCTCTTGTGGATCACTTCATGGTCGCACTCTCAGGTGTTTTCAGTGAGAGCACTATCTTCAGTAATGAAACCAATCTCCCCGTGTATACGTTGCCCCAAGGTGATCCGGCATCGGCCTTCGCTGTTCGGTCCGTCGTCGGTATGTATGCTTCCTGCGAGGACATTTGGCAGGTCAAACTCACGGTTTAATATCACAGATTACGTCTATACTGGAACGTTCTGTCGCCCCGAGTTCTCAAACCTCGATGGTGAGACTCGTCTATTTTAACGCTTATTTGGTATTAATTGTTTCATTGCAGAGGCTGATGCTGCCTTGGATGATCTGTTAAACCTGATGGAGCTCTCGATCCTCTGGGAAATTCCAGAACTTTCAAACCAGGCAGTTGACGCTATCCTTGCGCTTCGACTTATTCGGTTCGACAATTGCCAAGACGGTGAGTGGCCAAAGTGTGATGAGTGACCTACCGCGATAGCTCACCCACCCTTTGCAGTCTTCGCGCGCGCTGAAGCATGTCAGATGGAAGTCCTTATCAATATTTGTCAGAGAACCATGGAACAAAATCATTGGGCTGAACGCTGAACAGATCGTGCTCACACCGCAGATGTATTTCATACAGTCGCCGAGCTTTACTCAAATTCTAGCGTCTCTTAATCAAATTTGTGTGCGCTGGCTTAAGGTTAAGGCATCCTTCCGCTCTGACCCTAGAGGAGGTGCTGGTTTTTAGCTGTCCATGGCTCAACGGGGGACCTCCCGCTTCTATAATACCTACCCAATTACGATCAAATTCTCTTGATCATGATAGCTGTGCATTCATTCACCGAAATTTGGTTCAGGAAAACAGACGCCTAGGAGATCACGGGAGCAACTTGTCGTTCAGTGACCAGTGTTCATGAGGGAGTTCAAGCCGCTAGAGAACTTGACTACTCTCCATGCAGAGAACATCGAACAGCATGCGTTTTCATTACGGTGTGAAGGATGTTAATTATGTGCGCGCATCTACTAACGGGGTGCAGATGAACTGGGGAGCGACGATGGTAAGTAGTTAGTCCCTCGATATGGTCACATGAACCGCGAGGTGTAGATATGCGGTAACCAACGCATCTGAAGATCTCAAAGCGAAACGTTCTGGGGTCAAAACAACTTGTCGCGTGTAAGATGAACCGCCGTGAGGGAATGATGTTGGATTCATGTTTGACGACTTGTGCTCTCCTTCACCCGGGCACAGCTCATTGCTCGCTTGCTCATGACTATTGTTCTACACGGCAACGCGAGGTCAATGTCGTTAAGTAATCGCCTTGTTTCTGCGACCAGGTAAGCCTCAAAAGCTCCCTCGGACGGTGACGCGTGTCATTGGAGGCAACGAGGCGGGTTCTTTCACCGACCTCAGGGCTATGCCGCGCGGACCCCGCCGCGATCAGAAACCGAACATCGACGTCCCACGATTGACAAACGACGATTGACGAACGACGACCGCGCAAGTCAACCACAAAATCCTCCGCGCTATACATATATTTGACTCGTACCTCTATTACACCCGCAAGCAACACTCGAGGAGCTGCGCTTTACATTCTCACCGTCCAACACGATGTCAACCGTTCGGGCGGAGGAGAAATCGGTTACGCCACGGTCAGTTAACACTTGATTACCTTGCACCCGCTCACTGATGGGCCTTCAGATGATCAGTCTTTCCATTCGATTTTAACGAGATTTTGGCAATCTAAAGAGCCCGAAACACTCTGCCTCTGGGCTCCTGCCACACTGAAACAGGTCGTATGGTACGTAAAGCCTGTTTTGGCATTTATCCGTTGTTGTTATGCTCCCTCCCTACCATCACATTGCGTATTTGTTTACTGATGTGATTCCCCCGTAAAAACGCCATTTTCAGCTTAAAGACGGCCAGCGGATCAGGCGAAAACGGTCCTCCTGACGGACTCCCCCTCGCCTTGCCACTTGGACTGAACCAGAATACGCTTCCGTTTCCACTACGCCCACCATGGACCAAAACACGATCGCATCTATGACTCCTCAAGCCCGGCGCGCTCTACTTGCATACCTTGCCGCTCTTGGGGATGAAGCAGCCGTTGCTCCTGTTCAAGTACGTGCATCCTCCCATGGCACCCAGTCCCTATACTGACCAAACCTAGTCCGATACCCAGCCTAATGTGGATCCCGCTCTCACCCAAGGACCAGCCTCAGCCACCCAGTCAACAACCGCAGCTGGGCCTACCCCGTCCGCTCCGCCCACCTCTTCTGTCGCGAGTCTCCCGAACACTGCCAACGGACCCGGTCACGTCAACACGACTCCGTTGTCCGACTCGGAGATCTTCAATTTTCTCAACTTGCCTCCACCTCAGCCCCCTTCAGCCCACGCCACCATGCCTGCACCTCAGGCTGCCGTATCTCCCGCCTTCGCCTCTCCGCTCACTGGTAACCCTGCGCTAGGGTACAGTCCTACTGCAGCCCAAGTCCTTGCTGCCTCGACTGGTTCGGTGGGCGGTGGCAGCGTCACTCCGAGCAATAGACCCACGGTCTTCCCAACGACTGTGGCCGCTGTGCCTGCCAGTTCTGGGACCGTGCCGTACGGAATACCCCCGGTTCACCGCAACACATGGGGCACTTCTCGCTCCTCGGCTCCCGGCATCCCGACCCAAGTCCCTCCAAGCTTGGGAACTCGACTCTTTCCTCCGTCGAATTCTGGCCGCCAGAGCCACTCTCTAGCATCGATGTCCGCTGTCCTCCAACCTCAACATGCGCGAGATGCGCGCGCGACGGCCCGTCAAGCCAGAAAGCCCACCAGAGGACCGATCCACCCCCGACACTGGTTCCTTGTTCCAAGCCCGGACATCGAGTACCTGACTAATCATGTCAAGGTTGCTTGTACCAAGGCCGGCCTGGGCAAGTATTTTGCCATAATGAAGGACTACAACCCGGCTCAAGTAGATGCCACAATCCGGACTGCGTTCTCGTCCGTTGAATTTGACAAGTATGGTTATCGGTAAGTCACAACACATATGATTCTTGTTCTGTAGGACTCATCCACGCCTTTGCCCACAAGTTACATGGAGCTGAGCCGGCTCACTGGTTCGAGGATCTAACCTACTGGGCTCGACCCGTTTCCTTCCGGCGATGACCTCGGCGCCGCTTATCACCGCAAGGAGATTGGCATCATTCAACTTACTTATGCGATCCCTCAATCAGAGCACGACTTTTGGGCTTCTCTGGCCGCCGAGGTGGGAGAGGCAGAACAAGAGTCGGACGAAGATTCCTCGCATTCACCGCCGGAGGAGATTGTGGACTGCCCCATCTGTGACCAATCTTTCGCCGAGTCGATTTTTGCCAAGCATGAACGCTCCTGCCCGGTAAGCTTCTTGTACCCTGCCTCCGGCCCTAATCTCACTGTTTTGCTCTCAGGGTCCACCGCCATCCCCCAAGCTTGCGGCCTCGTCTCGGCGCTCTCGCCGTGGCTCACGGCGCTCTTACTCGCCATCCACAGCATCATCCGAAATTCCGTCCTCACGTTCGTCTATCGCATCATCGACCAGGTCAAAGACACGGCCAAGAAAGGTTCACCTCCGGGTTAAGGACTCGCCTCCCGAGCGCCAAGGTGACAGCTCACCTGAACCTTCTCTGGCAAGTGCCCACCCAATGCCATCCGATGACGAGGCCACGGATCAACCTGAGGAGGCGGACGACGACCATGGAAAGTCTGATACTAAGCAGCCCAGCAGGAGTCAGACCGCGGGCTCCCCGGATGTTAGCATGGCCAACGGTGACGTGGACGAGTCACCCGATAGTACGTTACCTGCGACCTTTTCACCCTTCCCAAGCATTTTCACCCATCTTTCTCCGTTTTCGCCAGGTTCTGGACCAGCTCCGCCCACCATCTGTTGCTTCTGTGACGAACCTTGGCCAGAACATGCCTCAGCTTGGCTTCTTCGGCTGGTCAAGGATGTCTCCGAAGGTGCCTCACCAGATCCAACACCCGCAAATCCGAACCATTTGGACGTTTCAATTTCCAAATCGATCAATGTGTGCATGCGCCACCGCCTTGAGAAGGATCTGGAAGACAACGGGTCCGACCCACGGTGGCCAACCACCATCAACTTTGACCGACTGCCCGAACGCATCATGCTCCATGCCACTGCTGCCCTCGAAGTTGTAAAATCGCCTCGGGGAAATCCGCTGTTTGACGCTCTTGAAGCCAAGGTTAACGACGGACTCGATCTCAAGTCTATACACGCTTCGGAGGATCCTCTTGTCAGAACAAATTGCGGATAGTAAGCCCCACGCTTCCATTCTCCACTCTATTTTATGCACATTCTTATCATGCCTCCCGGTCTAGCTATGGGGAACAGGGCTTCACGGCCATCGCGGACACCTTACGGTTCAGCGTGCGACGCCAAATCAAGTCAGCAGACACATCTCCCCTCGACCCTTCGGACTTTTACTTTTACGTTATCATTCCGTACGTTGCATGTCTACTGATAAGGGAGGATCGACCGGAGCTGGATGAGGAGGCAGCATGGAAGGAACTAGCCAGAAGCAACAAGTTCGGCATGCTTCATTTTCCGGACATTGAGTATGAGTAACTGTCACTTGCTACCATTTTATATGTTCTATGCCTTATGAATATGATCTATGCCTATGTCTACACATCTGGGTGAACCTGTGAGATTAAGTCCAAAACTTGACGGTATCGCTCTGTTCCATAGAAGTCCTCCTCATCGTCAACCACTTGGATTTGATTCAGAATCCAAGTTGCTTCATCCATCGACAGAAAAGACTGTGCCGGCGGCTCACAAAGCACATGCGGATCATCCGCCCGTCGCTCTCTCTGTGCTCCAACGAGGTCGGCACCATACTGTGTGAAATCCTGCAGGCCTGCGGCTTGAACTGCTGCATTCCCGTCATCCAAGACCGGGCACAACCCTGGATCAAGCCAAAAGCCCAACTGTCTTGCTTCGATTTGACCTGCAAGCAAGTGTTTTGTATTGGAAATAGTGGTCTCAAGTGGGGTAGTACGGTTCTTTTGTGTTGCCCACAACTTACCACGATAATAGAGCTGCTTTGGAGTCTTGTTGCCTTGTGATGATAGCTTGTGATTATTCCATGTGTCTGTAAATATTTGAAGAGCCTTGTTGATCCGGGGAAGAAAGACAAGATGAAGTGCCCAGAGATGGACTTCATTGGTGGTGTCAAGAATGCGCTGTTCTTCCATGAGGGAAAAGAGAGAATAAAAGGGCTGGATTGTCCACTGAAAGAGATCCCTCCAAAGGCCTGGGGTTTGAGATAGATTTGGGTTAGCATTGATTCAAACACATTGCCGTGTTTGCAAGGAGCACACAACTTCAACTCACGCTCGATCCGCTGGTTATGTGTTGAGGGTCCGGCCAAAAAGGACGCTCGGCCAGCTCCACGGACTTGTTCCATCATGGCCTTCACGGTCATATTCTCTCCTCCCCAATCAGCACGCACGCGACTCGGCCATCCCCATGCCTTGGTTGCCTCTTCAAAGGCTGTGCCAACTGTCTCAGCCCGGTTATTATCGGATGCGCGAAGAAAAACAACCAATCGGGTCTTCCCATCAATACCCCCGTGAATAACAATCTTCCAGCGTATTAACTTTGACAGAATTTGATGGTTCATTGATTACTGATCCTTTTGACTCAGAATCTATTCTCACCTTGTGGTACCCGTCAATGTGCCAAAGCGAATTAACAAATGGCACAGAATAGACTCGTCTCATGATTGCTCTGCGCCACCTGGTACCCCGAGATGTCCTGGTGAATACACGTGAAAAGGAGCTTCTCGGAATGAGTGACACACACCGAGCGTTTACCCCTTCGGGATCCACCGAGCGGATCGCTTCCCGGATGCGCTGACGAGGGGCCCAGTGCCCATTGGCATGAAGCATAGCTGCGATTGCGCGCTCACCATGGAAAAGACCAAGCTGGTCTTTCCAGCTTTGGATAAGCTGGAGAAGTTCTTGGTCCGTCAGTGTCGCTTCCCGCCGGCGAATTCCCCATTCCCTAAGTCTGGTCTCCAGTGTCCGCAATCCACATCCTGTAAAAAATAGTTAGAGTGCTTTCTGTCATGAGTGGCCTAGCATGGCAGTAGCTTACCCAAGAGTGAAGCAATTTCTGGATTTGTCAAGCCTGCTTCATAGACCAGGCATTCCACAAAGTCTCGTGGTATTGCTAGCCGTGCACACCCCCTTTCACTAAGCTCCCACTCCAAAGAGAATAACGGAGGGAGATCTCCCCGCGATGCAGCCCTATTCTCCAGGTCCTCCAGCTGATCGCGATAGACTAGCATCTCATTCATGTGACTCTCGAAGATCTCCCAGGGCAGTGCATCATAAAGGGCCGCAAAAGCGTCGATTAGGTTCTGAAGCTGCTCTTGCTTCAACGGAAGCTGCAGGAATGCCGCAGGGTCGACCGCAACACTTTGCACCTCATGGATGTACTGCTGAACCGCATCGAGGATGCTGTTCACGGTGGACACGATGTCCAAAACATCATGGGGTGTCAATACTTGATCGCCCATTGTAGCAATGAGTATTGATCGCTGGAGAGGTAGGAAGGCGAGTTTACTCCAGTGAGAAGGCGAGTTTACAAGGAGTTCGAGTCAAGTGCTGAATAGGGGCTGAAACGGACGGTGGCGGCGTGAATGTAGTCGAGTCAAGTGTATACTGTGTTGCATATCAAGATGTTTACCCGACTATTGCTAATCTTTAGGCTAGTCAAATATATACCCGCCCGTGCTACTCTACAGCCTCAGTTGAGGGCTTTCTATGTTAAGGGCGATGACTGGCTTCAACGGATAGCCTGCCATATGTACACCTTAGATGCCCGATTCTGTATCCTTCTGGGCAATGGTAACGTGAGCCATATGCCATAATATCTACTGTATGTATGAGCGAATGTGTAGAGCACATAAAAATGAAACTAGGAGTCGGTTTGAGCACGGGGTTTGGGCCACTTAGATACGGCAAGTTTGCTCAAGTCAACCCCATAAGGACAACTCCTCAATCAAAAAGCTTAACATCAAAGTTATGATGTCCATACTGAGCTCACACAGACTCTCCTTTCTTCAGTATGATCTCATTATGTAGGGAGGGCATCATGAAATCACCGCTCAAGAACACTCCCTCCCTTGCACGAGCCCACGGGGTATTCTCCTGACCGAGTACAGTACAAGCTAACCGCCAATATTTATTTAGTAATATCTCAGACGGAAGGTCTCTGGGATTGGTACGTGAACAACAGGAGACAGGTCTAATCGGCGGTTGTCGTTCGTTGTTCGGCAATTGTAGATCGTCGATGTTCGGTTTTTGGTCGGTGCGGGAACGGCGCGCCATACAGGGCGTTGTTGTGGCCTTGTTCGCCGAATCGGGATGTCGTTGGACCTTCCTCCCTTACAACCCTACAGAAGAGTCAGATTTCCCAATGGCGCCGTACACATGCAGACCTCAAAGAAGCAATCTGGAGACCTCCCGGCCGACCTTTCATGGAAGAACAAAGAATCCGTTCCATTATAAACCACGTCGGCTCCCCATTGCAGTCGCTCCTCATCCTTCACCTCTACCTCCTCCGTCCACTCTCATAGAATGCCTAAGCAAGCTCGTGAAAAGGTGGACGTTACATCCTCTCTCAAGAATATTCTTGACAATTATCCGGCCGGGTCCGCGACGTTGCGCGAGATCCTTCAGAACACCGACGACGCGGGCGCGAAGAAACAGGTATAGTATACACCACCTGGTATTACTCCCCCCTCCTCCCAGTAGCTCAGACTTCTTTATTAGGGGTTTATTCTAGACACACGCACGTTCGCCTCAGCCTCACTCGTCGGGAGCGAGCTTCATGTTTGCCAGGGTCCCGCCATCATCGCGACAAACGATGGATACTTCAAGCCCGAGAATTGGGAGTGGATCACCACGATTCTCAACTCGTCCAAGACGCAAGATGAGAACAGTACGGGCAAATACGGCCTCGGGTTCCGGTCCTGCTATCATGTGCGGGCGCGTCTGCACCACAATTGTAACTTGGACTGACGCGATGAAACCTCTCCCCACAGATTACTGACAACCCGCACATCCTCTCGGGCGACAAGCTCCTCATCCTTGACCCTCATGCGCGCGTCGAGCAGTACGAGGGCGGTGTTGAGCTCGATACCAGGCGCGTAGCGAACGAGGCGGGCGAGATCGAGCGAGAAGTCTACAAAGACCATTTTGCGACCTTCAGCGCCGTTCTCAAGCCAGAGCACGACGTCTATCCGGGAACCGCCATTCGACTTTCTCTTCGCCTTCCGGACTTTGAAAGCAAGCTCAAATCAACTTCGACGGACGTCGCAGACGCGCGCAAGATGTTCCAGGACTTCATCGCAAAGGAGCTTCTGGAAGCCATGCTGTTCTTGAAGAACATCACCGAGATCAAGCTTTCGAAAATCGACAGCGACAGCAATGAGACCGTTCTGGCTACCGCTACAATTGACAATGCCGACGCTTCTGCGGTTCGGCGGAGGGGAGAGCGTACGAAGCAGGATGGAATCAGCCCCCACCCCTCACCATCACCTTGCAAAAGGGGTCTGCCCTCCCTTTCACGAGGAGCTGAATAATCACCACCTTTGTCGAGGAGTTTGGCATCGTATCTGGTCATATGGCTCGGCGTCTTAAGCGTCCCCAAAAGGATGTCGAGGCGGAGGTGGTGGCGGACAACCTTGGCCGTCACGTCGCGCTCGCTCTGCCAGTTCCAGGCGACGGAGTCGCTTCCATTCCCAACTTTCATGGGCGATTTTTCACTCTCCTCCCACTACCCATCATGACCGGTTTCCCCGTACACATCAACGCCGTGTTGGCTCTCGTTTCCAGTCGTTAGAACCTACAGAGAGAGAGCTTCAAGCACTCGAAACATGCAATATCCCCTTAGTCGTCGTCCCAGAACGAGTCTTCCGACTCATCGACAATCTCAGTTCAAGAAGGCGATGTTGTCGCCTCAATCCGTTTACCCGTATCTTAAGGTGACTACACTGCTTTCCTCATTGTTCTCGTCGCTTGTACTAATTCGCTCAACCGTTCTCAGGAAAACATCCATACGCTCTCCGATCTTGACGCTGCGACCCGGAAGTCGATCTGCGATTACCTCGTCTCGGAGAACCTCCCGAAAAGCAGGTCGCTCTCTCCACTCGACCAAACAACCCGCCAGACGCTGCATGCGTTGTTCGTTTAGCAGTTGTCCAACTACCTCAGGCAAGGCCCTAGAGCTCGGGTTCGGATAGTACTGAGCGCAGAGTCACGCAATGCTTTACTGTACGAGCCCTTCCGATATTCCTTCTCTTCAATCCTAGCCAGAGAGAAGAGACGGCGTCACGTTTGACGCCGCTCTGGAAGGGGCTTAGTTCGTGGACAACTCAGTCAAGGCCGCTCCTAGCATTCTATGGTCAACCACCATCACAACACAAACAAGTGGAGTTAGCTTTTCTTTCTTTCTCGTATTCTTTTCTCCATTCCCTCTGGTCGATCGGGTGTCGAGCAACTTTATTCTTCTATATAGTTCAAATTAGTCACTCGCCGCCTTTGCCCTGCAGAGCTACAAGCAAGCAAGTGTGAGTGGACAGCAGACCTATGCGAGTTTCGGTGGGGTTGTAAACAAGTTGGGTCCAAGCGAACAGGGTCCGACTGGTGTTTATTCCTACGCGCGGTCCGAGTTCCGACTTTTCTTCACCCAGCTGCGGTCCTCTCTCCCCACACTCTCCCAAAGTTCCCCTCACCAAACACCGAGTTATACAGTATACGGTGAGCTTCGCCCAAGATGAATAAACAACGACCCACTAACTCTTGCCTCTGCATCGGACTAGGACACTTGTCTGGCTGGTACGCATCAGTTCGAACTGCGATGCAAGTTCGCTCGTGCATGCCTTCAGCGCACAGACTAATCCCCCTCTCCTAGCCTTAACGAAGCTGCTGCTTGCGCTTGTAGCTGCTGGTGAAGCACTAGCTGAGTACCATAGACTTCATCCTGGCACTCTACCGACCGCTCTCCCTCTACTGGAGCCGATGGTGAAAGAATGGACGATAATCATATATATTACAGTCTAGCTCGATCTGGACAGCGTGTAAAATTAGATAGAGAATATAAATAATATTACTTTCTCTTTAGAACGGGTTAACAGAGTGTACAAAACCGAATAGTCAAATTAGGATGTCGACCGTTATTGGTTCTGCTGGCAGGCGCTGATCAGGTTGCAGCCAGATTTATGTTGGATTCCCCGGCAAGTCGGATAAAATAGGGGCGTCGGGGTAATGATGTACAAAGCTAGTAGAATGCCGTTATCTTCGACAGTAGTGAAGTGCAGTGACAGTCGAAAACGAACTCTTCCACGGTTGTGCCAGCTCGCAGTGCACCAAACGCCCCTCACCCCCACGGTTAACGCGTGTTCGACCGAAACAAAGTAAGCACACTATTTTTCTCTCCCCATAACCCACCAGCAAACTCGATGAGTATTATGACTGCAATCGTTCCGAATAACGACACCGGACCTTCTCCTAATGCGACTCCTCACAACGCTCCCGGCTCGAATGTCCCCAAACCTCCCGAAGACGTCTGCCAAGACGATGGCAAATTTTACAAAGCGTACGATGCAATTGCCGAGGAGGTTGACGAGGATATGACGACAAGTCTGAAAGAGCAGCTCGATGGAATGCTCGTATTCGTGAGTTAGGAATCTTTTGCCCATGACCCCACTCGTTGACTCGTTGCCGCTTGTCAAATAGGCGGGTCTCTTTGCGGGGGTCAACTCCGCTTTCCTCGCTCTCACACTCCCCCTCATGTCGGCTGACCCTGCGGACGATACAAATGCTCTTTTAGCACTGAACAACGCCCTTCTCATGCAACAGGTCTTCGGAAGGAACGATTCTGCTCCGCTCGATTCCTCCCTGCCTTCAAAGTCATTTGCTCCCTCGGGCGTCGTCCTGAGCGTCAATAGTCTGTTCGCACTGAGCTTATCATTTGCAATTGTTTCATCATTTCTGGCCGTTCTAGGTCGCCAGTGGTTGGTGTATTACCGCAAGCGCAGTGGTGGCGGTCCAGACCGTCAACGATGGGAGCAGCTTAAAAGGTTCCTAGGTGCCGAGCGTTGGGGACTGGACCTCATTCTCGATGACATCCTGCCTTCTCTTCTACAGATAGGCCTTATCATTTTCTGCATTTCTTTGGTCATCTACCTTAACACGCTAAACTCCACCCTGTCACTCATTGTCGGGATACCGCTGTCCCTGGCGCTTGCAGTTTTCATTTGGACTGCAATGTGTACCATATGGGACAGGTTCTGTCCGTTTCACAGTCCACTCTCTCATTTACTCAACTGGGCCTACGGGTCACAATCTCGCTCTACCAACCGCGCTCAGACGGAGGAGGAGGAGAAATCATTGCAAATCACTGCCATACAACGTACCGTCTGCACGTCAGAAGATCCTTCCCCTCTTCTCCATGCAGCAGCAAATATCCTAGCGATATCCGACCCACAGCGGCTCGAGGTATTATGGAGCGATGGAAAATTTAGGGAACGATTTATCGAAATGCGTGACGACTCATACACTGCTGTAAATCAACTACGAGGGCGCCATCGATTCGACTCTGTGGCACCTGCGATGCGTCTCTATTGGTGCGCAGCTACTCACATTCTGGTCCATATTAAGATCCCCGACGCCAACGCGTTCGGGTACTTCCAGACTTTTGGCATATCTCCGGATGCGGATAGCTCTCTCTTCAAGATCCCGGAGAAAGGGCTAGCGCATTGTACACCGGTCATGATTCGAGCGTCGGTTGTGTGCTTGGCGCTTTCGACATTTGGGTACCCGACGGAGAAGGAGCAGATAAAAAGCTTCTACGATCATCTTGCCCATTATTGTACCAACATGAAAGAAG
This sequence comes from Tulasnella sp. UAMH 9824, assembly GCA_019633595.1. Lineage (NCBI taxonomy): Eukaryota > Fungi > Basidiomycota > Agaricomycetes > Cantharellales > Tulasnellaceae > Tulasnella > Tulasnella sp. UAMH 9824. The sequence continues at coordinate 20,499 of WSUI01000530.1, forward strand.
GGGATTGGGGCCTCCTTTCGCTGACATTCTGGTTGATCTCACAGTCGTTCTGGTTGATCTCACAGTTTCGGGAGGAGCCCGTGCACCTGGAGGAGCCCGTGCACCTGGAGGAGCCCGTGCGCCCGAAGAAACCCGCGCGCTTGAGGCTCTCCCCAACTGCTTTAGACTCCGTTAGAAAAGCTTATACGGGGTGAGTGAGCCAATTGTTTGAGCCAGTGAACTTAAGTGCAAATGATTATCAATTCTAGAGATGTGAAAGCCACTTTCTTTAACTTAAAATTAGCACTTGACGCCATCTCGGATAAGAAAAGTTCGCACATGCTGAAGGATTTCACCATTATGACTAGCATGCTTCGGTGCGTGGAGCACGTTCTCTCTTATGGGCGGAGTAGCAAAAGCATGGAGCTTGCGGAGCAATTCAGCATGTTGGGATGCTGCGAAAGGGCTCTAAGAGTCGCTATACCTCAAGGAGATAGCATAGAGGCAATTCAAAGGATTCGAATGGACATGCAAAGAGCAATTAAGGAGTTACTTCCAGGTCCAGATCAGAGAAGTGTCACGTGAGTGTCCCACCTCAGTGGTCGATACAGGAGCCCTGACTTTCAGAATTCGTTTCTCCTAGCATTCCCTCGAGTGTTTTCGACGGGCTGAACATATACTTCACCATGCTACTCGGCGCTGACGGACAAAAGGAAGGTTCCTTGCACGTTGGGGAGGTACACATCCTGGATACATTCGCTCCCATAATACGACGCCTTCGGTCCTACAGCCCACGCTCCTGGGAAGGATGGTCTGGCGATCTATCGCGTGATAATACTGGGGATCTCTTGAAGCATTATGCAGTTCGTCAAACTTTCAACACTTACGTGTCAACCCTTGAAGAAGCTTTCTGTCAGATGCACGTTCGTACTACGTTGATTTCGGGGCATGTTCTGTATTGATTTTCTCGTTTCAGCACGATGTTCGGCTACTACGAGACCCCGAGGTTTCTTGGTGCCATTTCAGTGATGGACCACCTTCCGTATGCCATTTCAGAGATGAACTACCATCCGTATGCATCTCTGCCACGTATTCTTTGCTGTGAGTCTCTGTCGATAGCCATCGAGTAAACGAAACGATTCTTGACATCGACTCACGACGACAGGCCAGGCGAAGGCGAATTCTGACCCAGTTGCCCGCGAACCATGGCTTTAAAAGTGTTGGAAGGGGTCTCGCGCGGAAAAGGACACTCGAAACATAGCTCAATCGACTCATAGATTTCACTTTGTTTGTCTGCTATTGTTGGCGTTCCCCCCGCAAATTTCATTGTTGCGATGGTTATCTTCCACTTTCCACTCATACAGAACGTAGTCGCTCCCTTGCATCCACCAAATCATTTGGTTCGTGCCGACGCGGCCTCCTTGCCACTCGTCTCGCTCCATCTAAGGTTACCGACCAAATACAGAACATTTCATTAAATTGTACCCCTTAGTCTCGATATATTAGGGCTTTCCGTTTTGTAACCTTTTACCGCTGGTGCAAGCCGACGCTTGTTTGTGACGCTTCAAGTTCCTTGTGACGGACCGTTCAAACTCAAGAAGCAAGGTATGCACCGCAACAAGCATAGATCAATTAGCACCTCAAACCCGGATCCGTCTCGCGTGCACGGGTGGTTATTTGTTAAGTATATAGAGATAGATCACAGTATTACGAGGCTTGAGCTCCCCGGCCCTCTGATTGAGCGAATGGTTTTCTGACCCAAAAATGTTCAGGTACATGGACACCCGCAACGCCTCGGGTCCCTGCCAAAGCGCCTCCGGGAGTAACCTTGCCCGTGTGAGCTTTCCCCTTATCCAGAGTCTCACGATGGTGATACGGTTGTCGTAATGGTTTGGCTCGCAGACCATCTCGTATGGCGCGCCGTCCGTGCCAACACCGCCAATCGCCGACCGCCAACCGCCAATCGCCGACCGCCAACCGCCAACCGACGATCGACCAAGGAGTGATCATACATAGCCAATACCAGACACTCACAGCTACTTATATATTATAGTTGGTACACATTATCTACTTAACGATGTAGTTAGACGCCTGAAGAAGGCGGATTTGCAGCTCAAAGTGGATATCGCAAAAGGGGTCAGTTCGTGACAAATGTCGCACAGGTCACGGCATATGTCACCCCATCCCCCAGGCGAAGGTCATTCTGACCACCCACATATTACACACCTAGCCAATGAGGCATTCTATTCGTGATAATGAAGGTTAGAATATTGATAAATTTGATACAGCGAATAACCAAAATATTTACATGTTATTCTGTTTAGGGGCGGCCTTAGTAGCTCCCAGTCACGAGTGTCCCTGTCTCCTAGCTATCTCGCAGCGGCGTACGGTCCGATTGAATAGAATTATTATTACGCAGCGTGAAATTTGCTTGGAATAGATGTGCGACATGGGTGTGACGGGTGTGAAATTTGTCATGAGGTGGCCCTTCTCAATACCCACTTGGAGCTGCAAATCCGCCTTTCTCGGGCGTCTAACTACATCGTTAAGTAGATAATGTGTATTAACTATAATATATAAGTAGCTGTGAGTGGCTGGTATTGGCTATGTATGATCACTCCTTGGTCGATCGTCGGTTGGCGGTTGGCGGTCGGCGATTGGCTGTGTTGGCACGGACGGCGCGCCATAATCTCGCTCCTCCCGTGCTAAGGTCGTTGTTGCCGGCCCGTTTATTATCAGATCGGCGTTTGCATGTTTCGTAATATATTAGGTCGCAAAATAACATCATTCTCATACTCCTCGGACATCTACAGTACTGTACTATTTCGTTGTTACCGGGCCATCGGGGACACTGGGACATGCGCCACAGCGGGGCAACCGAACCGGGGGGACGGAAGAAGTGGCCGGGACAGGGGACGTGGTGTAAGCGGAGCGGGCGAGCTGAAAATGTGAACCGGATGAT
>WSUI01000531.1:0-23379 GCA_019633595.1 Tulasnella sp. UAMH 9824
CACCGGCAAGCTAGGTGCTGCTCGACGAAACCTGGCGTCATGACGTCTGTACTAGCAAAAGAGAGTCGTCAGAGTCTTCTTCTCCCGAGTCCATCTCTGGAGGGTCATCAAGTATCTTCATCCAAACGCGCTTCGGGTCCAAATCCGACAGAGCAACTCTGTTCCCCTTTTTGCGGTACTGCTTTTTAATTCTGACTCTGATTTTGGGAGTATCGGGTAAGCAGAATGTCACATTCCTTTTAGTTTGAGGTTTGACTTCGGATTCTGATTCTTCATCGTGTGATGGTTCGTCATCTGAACCATCAAGAGCTCCTTTGTCCGACAGGGGTCGTTCGACCTCCGCTTGAGGGAGTTCCGAACCTGTTTCATTGTCAGGGGACGTATCATGCCCGTAGTGCTGACCGTCTTGAGGTTCTTCCTTCATCTCGATTGGAGTCGCGGGCTGTGAGATATGTCCGGGCACAAGGTGATCTCCAACCCACCCAGGCCTGGCGACGAGATCTTCTTCAATATCCATGTCCGACGTTTCATATTCTGGCAGCGTAGAGAGATTTGTGACGGCCCTTTGAGAGACAGTATTGGGAGTTCGTAGGAGCTTGGGCGGAGCAACTGGGGGAATTAGGTCAGCTTCATCACCATCATCTCTGTCGTCTCCTTGCTGTTCTTCCTCCTCCAGGCAAGGAGGTACAGCAGAAGGTCCACATGTTGTCTGAAACGATGACAATATACTGTCGTCGTGCAGATGTATCGGAGCAGTGGTGATGGTAGACATAAGACTTATCGGTGGTGCTGAAGTAAATCTTGAAGGGACCACTGGCAGGTTAGGCGCTGGTAAGCTTCGAAACCGATGGCAGCACAAGTTTACTTCGAGCGCGGGAGACGAGAGCTTTGTCAGGGGCGCACCACCGCCATATAGTGGGTCTTCGAGAGACATATCGGTAGAAGCCAAACTGTCACCTTCTTGGATTGTTTGCTTCCGAGTATGAGGGGTTGAAGTTGTATCGGGGACCCCAGTGAAGAAGGAACGATGCAGTAAGGCCGGTTCTCCGTTCACAGAGACGAGATTGTTGGATGCGCTCTGCCATGCGGTATCGTCTAGTAGTGAGTCCGAGAGTACTCGTCCTGCCGGCATCACAGACTTCCGCCGCAAAACTGAAGGAGAAGACGGAAGCGGTCTCGGTACAGCGTACGAGACGTTTCTGCGGAGAAATCCGTTCGACTGGAATGGCTCTTCGGCCATGTTCCTCATTCTACCGTGTGGCGTGAAGCTTTCATTTCGAGAGTCAGTGGACGCATCAGTCCGTTGGGCTGACGAGCGGCGAATCGAACCATCTAGCGATATATTCTCCCTATCATGAGCAGACGATGTTTGGACATCCGAGCGTGCAATCAGCCAGGGCGACCGTGGTGATTGGTGTGATGCATGGCGAGGCGAAGACAGAGCAAGAATTTGCCTCTCCCGTAAGGTGCCAGCCTGTGGAGCGCCAGTATCGTCGTGAACCGGAGTCGCATATTCGATGAGAAAATCTTGACCTCCGGTCCAACCGGAGCTAGGCTCAGCCGGACTTGCTAGTTGTCGCGAGGAACGATTTGATAAGATCGAATCCTGAGAGAGCTGATGATCGTATTCGGTGAACCCCGTGGTGGCAGGCCTTTCGGTCCTCCGAACAGGAAAAACGCTGGCCGTTCTTGGCGGCAAGTTAACCCTGGATGATGTGACTTCTCCTAACGGTCTTCTCTTTCCCAAGTGCTGGATACGAACTTGGAGCGCGTCAGATTTAGCTCTTCTTGGGCCAGCGTTAACCGAAGAGCCTGAGGCTTCAGATGATTCGTGCGTGAAGGCATGCCGCCGTTTCGGGCCAGCCTTGATCGCCAAAGTCGGGGAGCTCGGTGGAGCTGAACGAGGCTTCTTCGAGTTCATAAGTACGTGTTTAAAGCAACGGCTGGCGCTACTTGTAGCGGTACCTTGTTGCAGGTGGTAGGTGCTGGTGAACAACGCGGGCTGTGGCCAGTCGCACGATCATGTGCGGACCCCTTAATCGAAGCTCAGTGCCGTGTGGACTTCACGTTAACCCATACGGCGGCGATGAACATGAGGGCGAAATGCAGAGATAAGAACGATGGGACACATGGCCGCAGCTACCTCGTTGGGAAATAGGCTATCAAGTGTGCAGGTCGTTTCTGGTACCCTCAAACATCTTGGCTCGGCAGGGGTCCATCGTCTGGCTGTCCCCCTCTCGACAACTTACATGAAGAAGCATGCGGATAGGAGGGATCAGCATATTCGGAGATGCTGTGACTGGAATAGAGCGCTTGATATGAAGCCTTTGCTCGAAACCTGATGCATATTTTCTTCCCCTTTTTTCAGTCTTCCGCTTCGTTTTCTTTTACTCTCAGCTTGCCGGCGGCAGCCTTTCATCCCACCCATGCCGCCGCAAAACCCAGCCATCTTGCAATATGCAGCCGCTATCTACAGTAAGGATCCCCATGGCGTGCTAGGGCCATGGTAAGCGGCGATACTAGGCTTTGCAAGTCGCGTTCTCTGATAGCAGGGCACACTTAGGGCTGTTGGAGCGCTGGCTGATGCTTTCTTCATGGTTGGCTGAATTCGATTATAGTTCTATCATTTTGGTCTGACAGCTTGTCACCTTCGATGCTAGGGTCTATTATGGACGCAGGTAAAATCCTTGATCAAAGTCACTTGTCTGTAGCCTGCTCACTTCACCTTTGAAAGGTCACCAATTACTACCGATGGTTTCCCAACGACTCGAAATGGATAAAACACTTAGTAGCTCTGGTAACTGTGATATCTTGGTCTGTATGATTCCACTTCATGTTTTGGCTGCGATTAACCCGAACGTTGATATGTAGTGTCAAATTCTTCCAATCTTGCTACACTACTTGGGACAAGTTTATAATAGGGTGCGCATGTAAAGCCACAACCTGAACAACTGCTTTCTAACATTCTCTGCAACAGTTTCGGCGACTGGTGAGGCGTGTCAGTCACAGCTATATATATTCCTTCGCCAACCGTCTCTCGATAGGATCCATGTCGTTGACATCGGGTGGGAGATTTAGTACGTCCGTCGAGCTCGGCTCAAGTGAAACGCGCTGATCGCCGTTTGGGTTGATAGTATGATTCCAGTCTTCGGCCAAGCACTGTCATTCTGCGCGCAACTCTTCTTTGCATGGCGCTGCTTCATCCTGATGAGAAGGAACTGGTATATCCTGGCGTTCTTGCTCATAAGTTCGTGCCAAGCTGCTCGTATAAGTTTAAGCTGTGAGCTGATTTGTTTGCATCCGTACAGGTATTACCGCAAGCTTTGGTATGGCCATCGTTGTGGGCTACCGCTACGCTACAGATCCCTTTAATAACTCCGCAGTGCGTTGATGTACCACACCCCTATCGATCACATGTTTTACTAACACGACGTCCTGTCCGTCGTAGATTCAGAAATTCTGTAAGTCCCCTCCCTCTCCTCGGAGCGGAAGCAAAGCGAGCCTGACCAGCGTTTGAGCGTCTCAGCTGCCCCACAACTGGCCTTGAATATAAGTGAGACTCCCTCGTTCCTCGTCTTTTCCCTGTTTGTTCTCTTACGCTCCCTTTCTTGTCACAGTAAACGACCTCCTCATCAGTGCAATTGTTACCATCAGACTGACACAATCGCGATCAGGGTTCAGCGCCGCGACAGACACGGCGCTCAATCGTCTCTTAGCCGTCACATGGGGAGCTGGAATCCCTCCCACCATTAGCGCCACACTAGATATGATCACCTTCTTCGCGATGCCTCTGAACTTGGTGCATGTGTTGTTCAACATGCTCACTGGTCGTCTCTACGTCTTCTCGATGATGTACGCTCTAAATTCGTGAGTTGGGTCGTGAAGCTCCTACGCCCGAGAAAGGCGCTAGAATACGTGAGCCGACCGAACTTCGATTCGAAACAGGAGAGCTTCTATCCGGACCATATTCAGCCAAGCACCCGCTCTCTCGTCCCAAGAATGCACAAACTCAGGACCTCGGTTCCGAAGTCGAAGAGGGTCGAGCAGTTTTGGGGATGATGTGAGCGGCGCGCCTCAGAACGGATGATCCCCAGGTTGTCCAGACTTTTCCAAGGCAAAAGTGGCTTACCTGCTTGCTTTTAGGTCGGACCGAACGATCGGGCTCACCCTCTTGCTAGCATCAAAGTTAACACGGAGATGGTTACGAGCTATTCTGGAAGTGAGGCTGTCCCGGCACCGCGGCTAAGCCGACCTCAATCTGTGGCATTCAAGGTAGGGTCCCGAGGCAAGACGGTTCAAGGGTGTGACAGCTAGCTGATCACGGTTTGGTGTTAAATCTGGTAGGTCCCTGCATTTGAAGCAGGGTCTCGCATCAGCATAGCGCAAAACGATTCAGATGAAGACGCGAAACAGGGTTCGGGCCCCCGGTGGGTCTGATTCCGCCGAATTCTGCCCGGGAGGACCATGCCATTTCGAGGAGGAGCCACTGGAACAGGATCGAAGACCAGGTGTGATGATATGAACTAACTGGGGCGGCAACGACGCCATTTCGACACGGCTTCGTGTAATAATAGTAATTTTGTAATACCTGGGATGCTCGGCCATGATTCGGCCATTCTCGTTCCGTCATGCATAATGACATCGAGAAATGAATTCAACTGAATGCTGCTGGTCGGTGCCTGCTGGGGGAAATCCATGGAATCTTGTCTACTCTACCTTTCATGGCCATAGCGCGGTTTTTGAGGGGTTTCTTCAGCCACATAAAGTTGGTGATTCGTTGCCACTCGCGCGAGATGCTGCGCACCGGCTCGTGATGCCAAGTGTTGGCACACCGAACGGTTGGCAATTGCTTAATTGCGTGAAGGCATATACCTTTTAACCTAGGGAAGGGCCGCAGCCGCCTACGAGCTCTGTTCCCGTAAGCTTGGTATCGACGACCTGCCGATCGGGACCTGCCGGATCAGGCGCTTCGGAGCCGACCCTGAACAACCTCTGCCTTGCCCGAACACTCGTCCTAACGTGACGTGTAACCTGACGATCGGTCAATTGTAACCCCCTGTCATCGGGTTGCAGGTGCTACAATCGGTCAAGTGGGTCTAGAGAGGGGATCGCTGTAATATGAAATGCGTAATAGCTACCGCAAAACGTTGCGCAAGCACGCGCGCGTTGAATAAATATATTTTCCTCGGCGCGAGTCTCGATCAGGGAGCATTCATCTCCCTTGTCCCTTGGTGATTATATAATACTCGGCGGGTCCGAGAAGCACAGCGGAATAAAAGTCTCGCCTCGAACCATCATCGTTCGTTTCCCCTCTTTTAATCGATCCCCTCTCTTACTGACGTCCGTTGCTTTCGACCCGGCATGGACGAGACTCAGAATCTGAAGTACGCGGCTGCGATTTACAGCAAGGATCCTCAAGGCACTCTCGGCCCGTGGTGAGCCGCGAATCGGCATCAGGGGTTTGTCTGTTGCCCATTAGCTAACGTGCTGCTGGTTGGAGGCTGCTCGGGGCACTCGGCGACGCCTTCTTCATCGTGAGTTCCAGCGACACTCGACTCTTCTTTCAAGAGGGTGGCTAAAGCTCCTTTTTTGCTCTTTAGGGTTTCCTTTGGACCCAGGTCAGAGAACCCTAAGACGGGAGTTTTCACGACAAACTTACACCACAAATCACAGGTTTCAACCTACTATCGTTTGTTTCCAAAGGATTCAAAGTGGACCAAGTCGTTGGTGGTGATCGTGTGCCTGCTCTCTTGGTTCGAGTCCACTTTTCAGAACGTTTTTCGAACACTTTGCACTTACTCTTGCTGATTGTTAGCCTCAAGCTCTGCCAAACCTGTTACATCACCTGGGAGAAATTCGTGGATGGGTGGGTATCGTAGTCTACATCTCTTGCCTGCACAACCTAATGTTTTCGCGTCACAGGTTCGGGGACTGGTAAACCGAGGCCGACTCTTATTCAGCTCAACCGTTCTGACAAACTCGCCCGTAGGATCAACATCGTCCGGGTAAACTGGGATTTATAGTAAAAATGTTGATTTCTTTCAAGAAGCGTTACAAACTAACGTATCGGAACACAGCACCGTGCCAGTCATGAGCCAGGCTCTCGTCTTCTTCGCGCAGCTGTTCTTTACCTGGCGCTGCTTTACATTAACGGGCCGCAACAAATACCTTCTCTTTTCTCTCTTAGCCAGTGCGTTTTTAGGCTGAGCAGGCCGCGTCGCTCCAGTAACTGATGTCCAATCGGCTTCCTCTGTGGCAGGCATTTTTACCGCCCTCGTCTTGTCTATACTCGTCAGTGTCAGGTATGCCGTGGCACCCTTCAATAACCCTCAGGTGAGCATGGTCTTCAGCTCGAGTATTTCAGGGTGCTAAAGGCTTTGTCTTGATAGATTCAACGATACTGTAAGCGCATGTCGTGAAAGAGCAACTTTGGGTTTTGCTTACGCCAATGACACCCTTTTAGCCTTTCCCCAGATGTCGCTGAACGTCTGTAAGCATGAACCGGTTCCTCTTCATTGTCCCTGGACGTTGCTAACCCCGAATCGTGTTAACCCAGTGAATGACCTCGTCATCAGCGTGATCGTCACCATCAAACTCATTCGATCCCGATCCGGGTTCAACCCGATCACCGACTCGGCGCTCAGTCGTTTGTTAGCGATCACATGGGGTGCCGGAATCCCTCCGACCATCTGCGCGACGCTCGATGTGATTACCTTTTTCGCCATGCCTCTCAACACGACGCATGTCATGTTCAATTTCTTCACCGCAAGACTATACGTCTTTTCGATGATGTATGCTCTGAACTCGTACGCTCCTTACACCGGTCACTTCGGTCTCCTGCGCAAATTGACGATGACTGACCCCGCTTGACGCAACAGACGCGCCGTCGTTCGCAAAATGCTTTCTCAACCTCCAACACTACCCTCGCAAGAAGTGTCTTGTACGGTACCCAGGTTCCGAACACCGGGAATGACCAGCAGCTCTGGCACCGATGTGAGCTCCCTTATTTGGTCTCGAAACGTGATTCGCAGAGTCGTTGCTGATGACAACTTGTCCATGCTACCAGAGCGCACTTGACAGTCGCTACCCCCCTCTCACGAGCATTAAAGTTTCGAACGAAGAGAGCAAACCCGGGTCTGAAGCTGGAGCTGAAGGCGAAGAATTGCCGATGAGCGAGCTGACCAAAACGCAGTCGGTTGCTTTCAAAGTACGCGTGACCATTGTTCCGTCCGCGAAGTCGCCCTGACTAACCATTTTACAACGCATCGCCAGGTAGCTGCTTTCGAGCCGAGCCCAACAGCATCCGCCCCTTCGGAAGATGCTCTAGGAGATTCGAAGGGCCGGTCCCAGTGAGCGCAATTCGCATTTGTACATTTTTCCACCCTCCTTCCCCCCAGTGTCTCCTGCTACATGCTAGGTGTGGTTATTTTTATTCCCCTGTACAACAGATGTTACAATATAGTAGTACCATACCATAGCCATAAATTCAATATTTCATACACGAGTCATTATGAGTCCGTGGGGTATTTCGTAAAGTACAAGGGTATTTGGGGCCACCAACATGGACCAATTTTCACTATCGTCTTCGGCCCGCTCCTTCGTGACGTTTCCGCTGTTCGATCTGCCTGTCGACATCTTGTTTCCTGCCCACCCGCCATTGCTCGTACGGCGCGCCGTCGATAGCAGGTCCACGCCCGTGCTCGTCGTCCCACCCCATGTCGGTATTAAACCCTAAGGGAACGGTATGATCTTTCTCCATATATCGCTTGTATCGCTGCCCACCGTGGCCATCCGCACACCCCATACTGTTGCAGCTTCGGAAAGAAATCTGGCTCTGCTGGCGAAGGCGGCTGAAGGTTGCGGGATCCGTGACGTGTGGACCGGAATAGCAGGACGTTCCGTGACTATAGGCGTGGGCGTATTCATCGTCGTCTTCTGGGTCAAAATACACGGTGTGTGCTGTGTTGCAGCATTTGGCGAAGTATACGAGCCGGGGGTGGGGTCCGTTGAAGCTGGCGTCGAGGACGGCAGCCTCGTTCTGCCACATATGAGAAACTTTGCAAGAGCTGGTTTGGTTCGCGGAAGGTTCGAAAGTCTGGTAGCAGACGAGACAATGCGAGAGAGCGACTCGAGCTGGTTGTGGGCGAGCAGCAGGGACGTATGGGTGATATGCAACCTTCTCGCGGGCCATGATTGTGAAGTGCTGTAGGATCGAGATAAAGCAGTCAGTATTTGATGTCCATGACAGGAATGGGTGTGAAGAGCTTACTCAGTAAGGCGCTCAAGGGCTTGTCAAGTTGGGGGATCTGGCTTGAAGGAGTTCACTGATTTTGCCGGGGTTGCTGAAACAGATGGGATCTTATATATACAAAGATCTGTGAGGCGATTCAATTTGTCTTCATATCAAATAACGCTTGTTTAAGCGCCAGAGTATGATGTCGTGTTGACTCTAACCGACGAAACGGTGCCGACGAGTGAGAGGCCCAGGTTTCCTTCGATTAGATGGAGCGTGAGGTGAGTTCAACTCATTCCAAGTCTAGTTCATCTCTTTAACCGCCGATATACATGAGGCGTACCGAATATTGCCCTTGCGACAGCCGGTTTCACGTTCCAAGCGATTCTGCAACGGTGTACATTGGATCCGTGACACAAAGGGAAAGCTACCCAAAACTCCTCCAGATCTCCTCACCATCAGGTCATCATAAGGTCCAAGACAAGGTTGTTCGAGGATGCATAACTTCAGATTTATGATCTTCAGATGGTTCGGCAAGTTACGCGAATCGCTGCGGGGCTTTACTGACAGCGGCAATATGCTGATCCCGACGTTGAACCCCGTTCCATACACGGAGACGGCCCCCACGGGTACGTCGTGGAAGGGCGGTATCGTGCTGGAAGCTGCCCGCAGCCTTGCAGACTCCACACACAGAGTTAGTTAACGGTGGCAAAGATTCCGATCGCGGTCGGGTGTAATCATTGGAAAAGGTGGGGCATACTTGTAATTGTTTGCGCCGTGGCGGGAACACCTCCCGTTCCCTTCTCAGCCTCACCTTGAACCGCAACCATGGCCTCTGAATCCACCAAACTAGTTGGCGATGGGATTATATTTGATATGGTACGCGTTACTTGATCAAGGGCTACCTCTTTCCGTTCTGATGCCGCCTTTGCATGATAAGACGTCTCTTGGCCGTCACCCGTGGGACCCCTCCCACAATTAATGCTACACTAGATATAATCACCTTCTTCGCAATGCCTCCGAACTAGTTGCAAGTGTTGTTCACCATGCTCACTGGTTGGCTCTACATCTCCTCGATGATGGACGCTCTGAACTTGTGAGTGTCCACGCGAGACAGGCGCTAAAGTAAGGAACCGATGAAACAGGAGAGCTTCTATCTGGACAATCGTCAACCATAGGTAGACTCTCGCCACCGATTTTCGGCGAACACCCTCAGAAGGGTTTTCGTTGGCTGACGATGTTGGGAAAAAGAAAGACCGACCCCCTTCCGAATCACTGAAAAGGCAGGCATTAAGGGTCTGTCGGCTTCCATCCCGGGTTCCATCGAAACGAAACGCTATGTCTTTAGTTGAGACGTTACAGGAAGCCATCCACTGAGTCTTGCTCAGGCTGTACGATGGTGATTATATAATCCCAGCTGATCCAACCAGCCCGGCGGAACGAAAGTTTCGCCGTCAACCATCGTTTCTTTTGTCGTTCCCCCTCTTTTAATCGTCACCTCTCTTATAAATCTCCGTTGCCTTCGATCCGGGATGGACGACACTCAGAAGCTGCAGGACGTGGTCGCGATTTATAGCAAGGATCCCCAACACGTTCTCGGCCCGTGGTGAGCTGCAAATTGGCATCAGTCTGTTGCCATCAGCTAACATACTGCCGTTTGGAGGCTTCTCGGGGCGCTCGGCGACGCCTTCTTCACTGTAAGTTTCAGCGACCCTCGACTCCTCTTCGAGGGGCGGCTCAAGCTTGTTTTCTTTTGCCCTTTAGGGTCTCCTTTGGACCCAGGTCAGAAACCCTAAGACGAGAGTTTTTCACGACAAACTTAGACTGAAAATCACAGGTTTCAAGCTACTCTCATTTATTTCCAAACGATTCGAAGTGGAACAAGTCGTTGGTGGTGATCGTGTGCCTGCTCTCTTGGTTCGAGTCCAACTGTCAGAACGTTTCGAACACCTCGCACTTACTCTTGCTTATTGTTAGCCTTAAGCTCTGCCAAACCTGTTACGTTATCTGGGAGAAATTCGTGGATGGGTGGGTAACGTAGTCTGTATCTCTGCCCCCCGCAACCTAACGGGTTCTCCATCACAGGTTCGGGGACTGGTAAACCGAGTCAGACCCTTATTTACCTCAAAAGTTCTGACAAACTCGCCTGTAGGATCAACATCTTCCGGGTAAACTGGTATTCATAGTAAGCGTGTTTGATTTCTTTGGGGAAGCGTTACAAACTAACATATCGGAACACAGCACCGTACCAGTCATGAGCCAGGCTCTCGTCTTCTTCGCGCAGCTGTTCTTCGCCTGGCGCTGCTTTACATTAACGGGCCGCAACAAATATCTTCTCTTCTCTCTCTTAACCAGTGCGTTCTAGGCTGAGCAGGCCGCGTCGCTCGAGTAATTGACGTCCAATTGGCTTCCTCTGCGGCAGGTATCTTTACCGCCCTCGTCTTGTCTATACTCGTCAGTATCGAGTATGCTGTGCCACAACATAATGATTATCAGGTGAGCATTTTTTCCGGTAAAGTACGGGTATGTCAGGATGGCTAAAAGCTTTCTCTTGATAGATTAAACGATACTGTATGTGCACGTCGTGAAGCAGCAACATGGGCCTTGCTTATGTCAATGACGTCCTTTTAGTCCTGTTCCAGACCTCGTTGAACGTCCGTAAGCATTAATCGTTTCCTCTCAATTGTCCCTGGACGTTGCTAACCCCTCATCGCGTTAACTCAGTGAACGACATCGCCATCAGCGTGATCGTCACCATCAAACTCGCCCGATCCCGATCCGGGTCCAACGCAACCACCGACTCAGCGCTCAAGCGTTTGTTAGCGATCACATGGGGTGCCGCAATCCCCCCAGCCATCTGCGCAACGCTCGGGATGATTACTTTTTTCATACCCCTCAACATGATGCATGTCATGTTCAATTTCTTCACCGGAAGATTATATGTCTTCTCGATGATGTATTCTCTAAATTCGTAAGTCGCATCCCCGGTCACTTCGATCTTCTAGCGAGTTGACGATGACTGACACTTCTTTATGAAACAGACGCGCCGACATTCGTGAAATTCTTTCCCAATCCCCTACACTCCCCTCACAAGAAGTCTCTGGTACGGTACCCAGGTTCCGAACGCCGGGAATGACCAGCAGCTCTGGTATCGATGTGAGCTCCCCTACTTGGTCTCGAAACATGAGGTATTAACTTGCACCGTGCTGCTAGCACGTACCTGAGAGTCACTCCCCCCCTCTCACGAGCATTAACGTTTCTAACGAAGAGAGCAAGCCCGGGTCTGAAGCTGCGGCGGAGGAATTGCTGATGAACGAGCTGACCAAAACACAGTCGGTCGCTTTCAAGGTGCGCGTGGCCATAGTTGCATACGCGAAGTCCACCTGACTAACCATCATACACCGCGTCGCCAGGTAGCTGCGTTCGAGCCGAGCCCAACAGCCTCCGCCCCTTCGGACGATGCCATAGGAGATTCGAAGGGCCGGTCCCAGTGAACGTATTTGCGTATGTACATTTTTGCGCTCTCCTTTCCCCCCCCCAGTTTCCCTTGCTACATGTTATTTTTATTCTCTTGTACAACAGATGTTACAACATAGTACTAACACATCATAGTCCATATATTCAATATTTCATACACGAGTCATTATGAGTCCGAGGGGTATTTCGTAACGTAAAAGGGTATTTGGGCCACCACCATCGACCACTTTTCACTATCGTCTTCGGCCTGCTCCTTCATGACGTTTTCTTTGTTCGATCTGCCTGTCGATATCTTGTTTCCTGCCCACCCGCCATTGCTCGAACGGCGCGCCGTCGATAGCAGGGCCACGCCCGTGCTCATCGTCCCACCCCATATCGGCATTAAACCCTAAGGGGACGGTATGATCTTTCTCCATGTACCGCTTGTATCGCTGCCCGCCGTGGCCATCCGCACACCCCATACTGTTGCAGCTTCGGAAAGAAATTTGGCTCTGCTGGCGAAGGCGGCTGAAGATCGCGGGATCCGTGACGTGTGGACCGGAATAGCAGAACGTTCCGTGACTATAGGCGTGGGCGTATTCATCATCATCTTCTGGATCAAAATACGCGGTATGTGCTGCGTTGCAGCATTTGGCGAAGTATACGAGCCGGGGATGGGGTCCGTTGAAGCTGGCGTCGAGGACGGCAGCCTCGTTCTGCCACATGTGAGAAACTTTGCAAGAGCTGGTTTGATTCGTGGAAGGGTCGAAGGTCTGGTGGCAGACGAGACAATGCGAGAGAGCGACTCGAGCTGGTTGTGGGCGGGCGGCAGGGACGTATGGATGATATGCAACCTTCTCGCGAGCCATGATTGTGAAGTGCTGTAGGGTCGAAATACAGCTGTCAGTATTTGAGGTTTGTGATAAGAGAGAGTATGAAGAGCTTACTCAGTGAAGCGCTGAAGGGCTTGTCAAGTTGGGGGATCTGGCTTGAAGGCTTGTTCACTGATCTTGCCGGGTTCGCTGAAACAGATGGGATCTTATATACGGAGATCTGTGAGGCGATTCAGTTTGTCTTCATATCAAATAACGCTTGTTTAAGCGCCAGAGTATGATGTCGTGTCGACTCTAACCGACAAAAACGGTGCCGACGAGTGAGAGGTCCCGAGTTTCCTTCGATCAGACGGAGTGTGAGTTGAGTTCAACTCATTCCAAGTCTAGTTCATCTCTTTAACAGCAGATATACATGAGGCATACCGAATATTGCCTTCGCAACCCTTGCGACGGCCGGTTTCGCCTTCTAAGCGAGTTTGCGACGGTGTACGTTGGATCCGCGAAACAAAGGGAGAGCGACCCAAAAACTCCCGCAGATCTCCTCACCATCGGGTCACCATGAGGTCCGAGACAATATTGTTCGAGGATGCATAACTTCAGATTTATGATCTTGAGATGGTCCGGCAAGTTACGCGAATCGCTGCGGGCCGTTACAAACGGCGGGAACCATCCTGATCCCGACCCCGAACCCCATGGCCATACACCGAGACGGTGCCGACGGGAACGCTATGGAAGGGCGGTATCGTGACGGGAGCTGCACGCAGGCCTGCCGACTCTACACAGAGAGTTTGTTGGCGGTGGCAAAGATTCCGATCCACGGTCGGGCGTAATCATTGGAAGGAAGAAAAGGTGGGGAATGCTTGTAACTGTTTGGATGGTGGCGGGACAACGGCCCGGCTCTTTCTTCACGTCCTACTGTCCCGTCCCACTGTCCCTTCCACCACAACTATGGCCTCTGAATCCACCAAACTAGTTGTCGATGGGATTCTCTTTGATATGGTACGCGTGATTTGATCCCATGCTACCTCTATCCGTTCTGACGCCGCCTTTGCATTATAGGACGGGGTACGCAAACTCACGACATTCTGAGACCATTCGGCTTAAATTCTCCCGTCCTTTCTCACCTGCAGACGCTTATTGACTCGACACCAGGGGTTCTAGGAGCTTGGGATACGTTTAAGAAAGACTATCCTCACCTTGATCTAGAACGAATCTTGCGAAGTGAGGAGTGTTCAATAAACTCAACGTCTGTTGTGACACTTCGATGGAGATTGACTGTTGTCCTTGTCCGCTCGGCAGCTTCCCATGGTGTGCGCAGCATAGACACTTTGCGAAAGGAGCTTCAACTCAAGGACGATCCGGATGAGTCCAAGCTGAGGGTACGTTTCCATTGTCCTTTTCTCTTCGATCCGTTGAAGTGCAACTGCATCAGGCCGAGGTCACCCGCTTCGAAGTGGAAGTCATCGCCAAGGGGCTCGTGCTCCTCCCAGGAGTCCTCCTACTTCTAGACCAACTCTCTACTGGTCCCGAATCTGTAGGAACTCGGTGGACGATCGTTACTAGTGGTCGGTATGCTTCCGCGAATCATGTCTACAATCCTGTGCTAACGGGGACTCGCGGTTGCCCATATATATTGCAATAGCAACCCGCTTCTACACCCCGCAAGCCCTCAAATCTGTCGAAATACGGATTCCGGAACATATTGTCATGGCCGAAGACGTGGCTCGGGGGAAGCCGCATCCAGACCCATACCTCAAAGGCGCTGAAAATCTCGGCCTTGACCCAGCCCAAGGTAGGCCCGCAGTCGTCAGGTAGCATTAGCAACGATAATCTGACCTCTGGGTCAGTCGTCGTGATCGAAGATGCTCCAAGCGGGGTTCGAGCGGGCAAAGCTGCGGGTGCTAAAGTCATCGGAGTGTGCACCTCTCACACAGCGGAAGAGCTCGCAACTGCGCAGCCAGACTTCATCGTCAAAGACTTGACAAAGTAGGTGGACCCCCCGGCCTGACCATCGATTAGCGCTTGACGGACGCTCCTGCAGAGTTTCAGCCGCCTGGCTTGGCGACAAAATCGAACTCACGCTCGAAACCGTTCAAGTTTGAAGTCCTCTCGCGCATGTGAAAAAATTAAATAGATCTAGTAACACATGAAACGAAAGGAATGTGATTTGCAAAAATTACCGACAAATAGAGAGACTCGTGCGATTGAACAACTGGGTAATAGATTAGGACAAAGCCGTGAAAGATGACCAGGAAGTCCACAAGTCCTAAAGAGAGACAAACCGATGACAGTGGGAAGGCAATTCAGAGGATGGAGGAGGAGTGAGGTGCGAGGGGTGAGGGGGTAGGAGGTGAGGTTGAGGAGGATTCATAGCGAATGAAGCAGAACAAAGTCCTGTCCATGTAAGTGAACGCGCCGGATCGGCACGAATGGTGGCCAAGAACGAGTGCGTGTCTCTATGGAAGAGCGACGAGCGAGCCGAAGACCAACGCGAAGAAGACACCAAGGGTTGGGAACCATGGTCGTATTGGTTCGGCACCGGAGATGATGCTGCCAGTCCCTATCGAAGCCGAAGGAAGCGGCGCATCAACGGACGCAACGGACAAGGCCGTGTCGGACAAGCTGGCAAACCCAACAGAAGCAGGGTCATATCGGAAGACAGAGTAGACATTTTTCTAGAGGAGACAGTCAGTCGTTGGCCACGACTCACGGACAGAGTATACGCACGAGGAATGTATCTCCAATGATCCAATCCGGCGAAGCAGAGCCAGCGAGGTCGAGCTCGAATAAAGCCCCGATGCAAACTCCCTGCCCGATGCGAGCGAGCTCGAAATCAGCTGGGTTAATAGGCCACGCGGGGCCGTCACCGAACTTGAACGCAATATCAATATTCGTATCGCACGCTGTACGGGGTAAACGGTTCATGAATATACCATAAATAAGCATACTGCGGAAAAGCCGACGTACGATACTGCCAATAGCCCTCATAACCTGCACCTGCTGGCTGCGCACCGGGGATATTCGAGTAGATAGAAGCAATGGATGATGCTGGTCCACCAACGAGCGTGGTTCCGGTATCAATGACGGCCAAAATGGTCGATGCGGCGGTTAGAGTATTTCCTTGAACGGTCATTTCTATATTTAGTGAAGAAGCCGTCAGCACTTCCCGGGGCAGTGTGGGGAGATCAACCCATGAGACATACGCGTCAAAGGAATCTGCCAGAAGGATTCGGACCCGTTGGGGATGTCGACATAGCTGATGTCTCCTGTGTACAGAGACGAGTTGGTGAATCCCATATCGAAAGAACCTCCGACCTCCAGTTTTGAAGCGCCCGGGACATCCGTGAACCTTGAATCGCACTAAGTAAATGCCTGTCTCACCCTCGCAGACATCGTGAAAGCGTACCGAGTCAAATGGAAGGCCATGAGAGGTTCGTCCCACGCGTTGGTGCTGGCCAGGGTCTGCCAGAACGGCATGGACCGCGAAGTAGAGAGCGTCGAGAACGCAAGTCCCATGAGACCCGACACAGGACTCTGAAGCAACTTCTGTGTAACCTGAGTCACCACACCTGGAAGGTTGGACACACAGGATAGTTAGCACCTAACACGTCGGCTGGACATGAAACGTGAAAACGCACCCAGCGTCTGGCCTGCAACACCAAAGCCCGCCATCTGAACACTGTCAGCGCCTAACCTCCCAGCAGCGCCCCCACTGCCGTACTTGATCGTAAAGGGGCTAGAGAGATTCCTGAACGTGCTAGAAGCTGATGCGTCGAACGTTGGCACGCCGTTGCAGCCGGTGATGCAATCCCTGGAAGCGACCCAGAGGTCCGCGCTCCCCGTGTCCAAAATGACATTGAACGATTTGGCAGGCGTTCCTATCGCTATTGTACCAAAATAGCTCGTATCCGCATTCTAAGGTTGCAGTTGGTGAGGCAGCACCGGAGAAGATTACAAAGGCAAAAAGAATCGGCGGTCGTCAGGCGAGATGTAAACACACACAAGAGAATCTGGGCAGAGACAAGACAGGACCCACCTGATTGATGAGCTGGTTCTGACCGATTGCCCGTCTCTTGGAACCTCCTGTGATGGCGTCTGCAGAGGCAAATGCGCCGTACTTGTCCCGGAGGTTTGAGCCCATGGAGGAGAGTTTGGTCTTGATGTCGTCGTCCGTGGCATCGTCAGGGAAAAGCGATCGACGACCGAGCCGTATCGAACTTCCCGAGCCTTTCGTTGGGGTGGGAGAAGCGTTGATGAACGGTGTGGTTGCAGCGGCGAGAGCCAGAAGTATTGACGGCAACATTGGTCTTGCGGTGGACGTAGAACGGTAAGGGGTCAACTGGGCGATGCTGGTCTAGAGTGGAATTGAGGCTGGTGGGTGGGGTTGAGATTATGGGAGTCTCTGCTTTATGAGGTCCAGCCGACAGAGAGATATAAGGATTAGGGATGGATGGAGCGGGGGTGGAGAGGGGTGAAGGGAGAGAACGTCGAGCACCAGGCTTTGACAGAATAAGATGACCAAAAGCCGACCACTGCCAAGTCGCTCAAGGCTGCGGAGACGAGCTAAGGCGGCAGAGTCTTTGACCACCCTAGAGTATCCCACGGTTGAGTTTCCCCCTGTCCGCAGCCAGGTACTTGAGAAAAGCCGCGGCAAGGCTTAAGTCGAAGACGGGGAAAAACGAGCAGTATCGGCAAGTGCTTATACTTAGAACGAACGAGATAGACAAAGATACAACATGTGTGTAAGTGCGCAGCAACGCATCATCTTGATACCAGTACAATGTCCAATCCAACAGCCTCCTTTACATCGCAACATCCGGAGGCGCCGCCCCCGTTAGCCGAGCAGTGGCGCCAGGCGAGGGACTAGCGATTCTTCGGCGTTGTCTGCGCCTAAGGCCTCCACGGCCTGACGAAGAATCTGCCTCGGTCTCCGTGTTGTCCTCGTCATCTTCTTCCAAGTCCGAATGCGGGTGAGACGGTCTGCGCCTCCCGACGGGAGTGTCGTCATACGCCGAGGACGAGAGCGACAAGCCTTGGATGTTCACGGCAGGCGAGTCAGGTGCCGATGCCAATTGCCCGCGCTGCCTCTGCCTCTGAATTCCGACAACCCGCAGTCGTTCGACCCATCTGATTCCACGTGAAAGAAATGTTAGATCGGTACAAGGGCGTGTACGGAATTCCAAGCCAGGAGCACTCACGCTTCAGCTCGATCCAAGCTCTCTCTAAACACGCCTGTGGCTCCCCTCATCATGTCAAGACTCTCGGTGGCCAGCGTCAACACCCTCTTGGCCGCACGTTCGGCAGTGGAGGCTGCCAGCTCAGTTTCACCAGGCGTCGACGCCGGCCCGTTCATCGTAATCATCTCCGCCTCTTGTTGTTGCATGGCATTGGCCCACCGCTCAGGCAGGAGTAAAATAAAGCTCCGAAGCGTCGCTCGCGCTGGTTCCGGAAGAGCGCCCCCGGCGTACTTGCTCATTACCTCGACTACCTGTCTGACGGTGGTCACAACATCTCGCTTCACATCGGCGAGCGTTCGCATGTGTGTTAAAGGAACAAGTGCTCCAGGGTTCTCTGACATGCGTGCATCAAGTGAGGCAAGGAACTTTTGCAACAAGGTGATTTGCTGATCGATGCGGGTTGTCGCATACTACCAGGTACGGCACAGAACTCGTCAATGAATGTTCTGAGTAGAATCAAACAGTCCAAACTATCCCTTACCTGCAGCCATTCAAGGCAATATTTCAAACGCTTCATGTTCTCTTCGCTGATCGCAGCGCCGATACCGCTGGCCTCCATGAGGACGGTCTGCCATCCACTTCGGTTGGCAACTTCAACTTGCTGCTGCGATGCTTCTAGAGAAGCATATCAACCGTAGTCCCATGAGTGATCGTCATGAGTGATCGAAAACAAACTTACCATCTTCAGACACAGGCTCCATCCGGGTACTTGTTTGCGGCGTTTCGGCCCCGTCCTTTGAAGACGACCTCGAGCGCGCTCGACTGGTCGACCTGTCGCGAACCTGAATTGAACTTGAGCTCTCGCCTTCGTTCGACTCATTTCGTGGTCCTCCGCCGTACTTCCCCAACTGAATCATGACAATGACGTCGAGGAAAAAGAGAACAATCAGTTAAACTTAACCCACATATCCCCCCGGCCGAAACCACACAAGAAGGCGCCCTTACTCTGTCCAACTGACGACAAGCGAATTCGTCCAGCTGCTCCACGGGCAAACGGTTGATGACGGGCTTTGATACTGCCTTGACGGAAGACTCGACTAAACCGGCGCCGTACTGCAAGGGAAGGGTGAGGCGGTGTGCACCCAGACGGAATAGACTAGACACACATTAATGACCCTCGAGCTCGCTTTCGAATAATCGTATGCCCTTAGAGCGGTATTGACCAAAGGGATGTTCGATACCCGAGTGAGAACGCTGTCGGCGGTCTCTGCAGCTTGCCGGGAAACGAAGTCGCGCCCATCGTCATCGTAGTCGTCATCCAAGGTCCGAGTGACGGTGGACGGGGAAGTCGCCTGCGACGACGTCGAAGCCGCCGATAAAGAAGGTGTTGGTGCAATCGAAGTAGCAACTAAACCGACGACAGCATTAGCGATACCGAAAGAGAGAGCGGGCGGGATGGTTATTTAAGCCCCCGAACAAAAATGATTGCATTCATGACTGAACTCGGGCAAGACGACGGAACCCACCTCGTGAATGGTTGCCTCTGTCCCAATACGCACTTGAGGAGGAGGGTCCCGCGACCATATCATTATCAACTGCCAATCCGGTACCCCTCATATCACCGAGGGCACTGACAGCGATAAGGACTTTTTCGTCATGGGTGTCGATGATGGTGCTGGTGGCTGCCTGGTCCATCGACGGGGGAGGAGAGTTTTGAGAGGAAGGGTGAGGAGGAGACTGGTGGTTGACGAGAGAAGCGACCGAGAGTCGACGATCCATTGTCGCACTCTCTCCTTTAGGTCGTTTTTGTGCGGGGTGGAAGCTTGCAGAAGGGGAGAGGCAACATGGCGCATCTCTCCCCGGTTCGCACGTGAAATGGCGTTGCCCCGACTAACTCCGTACGGCAAACACTCGGGCAGGTCATGCGGCATAAATGTATATTAGCTTTCGACTAGAGCAGAGCAATGAGAGCCATAAGAAAGCTAAAAAGAGGTGTAGGGTAAGGCGAAAGCGGGGAGCGTAGGGTATTTCAGACAGCTAGAGTAGAGAAAGAGAATGGACAGACACAGGCCAGTGCGCAGAGACGCTGAAAGAAGAATTAGTAGGGCATTGGAGCACGGAAGTAAATAACGCCGGGGGCAAGTTCATCGGGTGCTTTCAGTCCATAGGGCAGGATTGAAATCTAGTTTTCGCGACTGGAGCTTTCGTTGACGGTGGTCGTTGCCCACACTTTTTCACCGCTCGACTCTCGTTCTCGTCGGGGTAATGGCACCGCGGACGGTGGGGAAGCGTGGGCCAATGCCGAGGCTGGACGAGAAGGTGGTCCCATCCTAGACAGTGGCCGGCTCATAGCAGAGAGTGGACGCGGAGAGAGAGCCGTTTGAGGTGCGTTTGCCATGTCGATGCCTGAACTGATCGCTGGAGGAGGTAACGAGGTCGCTCCACGCATCTCGTCGATTCCCCTCTTGACGCCTTCCATAAGTCTTGACGTTCGAGACACCATGTCCTCCAGCCGCATTTTCTCCTGTCGCAGCTCTTCGTAATGCCGTTCGAGTTCGGCCACAGAGGGCACGTGGCTATGGTGAGCTGAGTGATAATCGCCAGCTGGAGGTGAATGGCGAGATGACGCGCCTGATTGGGCTGAGGTTGACCGTGAAGAGGGACCCACCCCAGGAGGGTGAAGCGAGGATTCTGGTGGTGAGCGACGATGTGGGTGACCGTGGTCCGAATACGAATGGTGACGCGGTTGGGACGAAGAGTGACCAGAAGGGAAAATCGGAGGGAGTTGGGTGTGAGGAAGAACCATAGGACTGTTAGACCCTCTAAGACCAAGAGGGGAAGGCGAATAACCTCTGGAGGATGAACCACCGCCTTCTTCGGGGTTTCCCCTCAAGAGACTAGGAACGAGGGGCGGCAGCTCGACACCTGAACCT
Organism: Tulasnella sp. UAMH 9824; assembly: GCA_019633595.1. Classification (NCBI taxonomy): domain Eukaryota; kingdom Fungi; phylum Basidiomycota; class Agaricomycetes; order Cantharellales; family Tulasnellaceae; genus Tulasnella; species Tulasnella sp. UAMH 9824. The sequence goes on from WSUI01000531.1 coordinate 20,633, forward strand.
TGCGCGGATGGCGAAGCAAACCGTGGCAGGATACCATCATCGTTAGCACGAGCAGCCACCACAGGATGTCTGACTGCTACGGGTTGACGATATTCTGTCGCTGGCCTTGCGACTGACTGCTGATCGACGTCCATCGACTCATCGGCTTTTTCCTGAGCGGGTCCTGCGGCGGTATCCTTAGCCTTCTTCGGTGCTCGTTTAACTTTCTTTTTCTTATGCCCTTCTCCGCCATCATCCTCAACCCCGCTCTGCGGTGCGCTCTGTTGCCCTGACTGCTGAGATGCGGGTCCGCCCCAGCTGACTGTCACCAAGGCTTCAGCGGCAGCTTGTTCAGCGGTGTTCATGCCTGCTACTTGACCAGTGGCGGGGTAGATGTTGGGCTGTTGGGTCGGCGTTGGGGAAGCCCCGTCGTTGTTGTTGCGAGAACCAGCGGCAGCAGGAACCCTCTTCCTCCTTTTGATAACGGTTTTCTTCATGGTCTCTGGCCGATGCGTGCCATGTAACTTGTGATACAGTCCTGTGAGCGAGGCAAAGATGGGAGATCAAGGTTTATCAGATAAGATATCAATACGTCAAAACGATATCATCGTTGATGATCCAAAAAATGGTGGGAAGAAGGCACGTGGATAGCGCGATATGGCTCCGATATGATAAGGACGACGGAAGATTGCGAACGCCATGTGTGTCGTGTGTAAACGAAAAAGTCAAAACACCGCCTCGCAGCCATCGCCAAGAATGGACGCAAAGGGTCATTCTAAGCAAGAAGGCAAGCCGGCGACGAGTGGGGTAACAACGGCGTGTGCTGGCACACCATTGCCAGCAGTGGAAAGGGCGGATTTGGAGTGGGAAGGGATCGATAGAGAAAAAGAGAGATAGAGACGAGGACTTACCGCATGCGTTGCAGATGTTGTTGCCAGCACTGTCACGTCGCCAAAGGGGGGTCGTGCTAGTACCACAGTTGGTACAGCTGAGAGCACCGACCTGAATGGCGGCGCCGCTGTTGGCTCGCTTTTGAGGAGTGATGCTCCGAGTGGGTGCGGGTGCGGATTTCCCATTCACGCCGTTGGTGTAGCCGTTCTCCTGTCCTCGAGGAGCGATTGCCCGGGACGCTCCATTTGCCCGAGGTGATACAGAGGCAGATTCATGCTCCGTGTCAGATGCGCTGGCATTGTCGTGGGGAAGCGTTGCGATGGAGGGGTTCACGGGGGCAGCTGACAAGGGACTTGTTGCGGTCACGGATGGCGAGCCGTGATCCTTGGGACCTGTTGCGGACATGTCTAAGGCTGCAGGCAAGGAGTGCTGTGATTGATGTTGGGAGAGCTGCGCCTGGACGATAGCCTGGGCCTGATGTAGGTAGTTTGAAATAGCGTTATTGTATGTCGGGCAGCCGTTGCACGCGGGAGCACCTCCTGTGCCGTCACAGCGACCGTCTCCGGGACAAGTAGCGTGAGGAACAGTGAAAGGAATGGAAGCAGTAGCTGTTGCGGTGGAGGCAGGGGAGGAGGAGGAGGGAGGGTGGGCAAGGAGGGATGGGTCGATTGGGATGGTGGACGGAGGAGAAGAAGCGGACTGGGGAAGTTGATGGTTTTGTTGTGCGGCAGGGGACGCAGACATGATGGGAGATTTTGTTGGGATGGATATTGAAGCGCGGGGAGAAAGAGTAAGACGACCTGGCAGCGAGGGCGAGGTGGGCATGAGGCACAGCCGATGACCAGAGGGGGTATGAATGAGTAGTGTAAGGACTCACCGTATGCGGTAGATACGGGGATTGCGATGTCGTCTGAGGCGTGCCCGACAGACGTTTTGGAATCTGTGTGGATGGTTCAATTCGGGATGGCGGGTGAACGTATCGGTTTCTGTGGATAACGAGGCCGGGTTGCGGTGGTGAGATGGGGGGTCACACTGGCTTTCCGATTAGAAACGGGCGATAACGAGGACGCTAGCGATCAGCGTCTGGTTGCTGTGCTGCCTGGCGTCGTGGGTTGTGGCAGGTAGGACCAGATGGACGATGACGGAGGAAAAGAGAGCAGGGGGAGATATGAACCACGACTGACCCAAGATTATCAAATGTCCAGCCAATCACAGTGCGAGAGTTACTTTTTTAAAACTCCGGCACAAATTGACTCCGACCGAATTTTCCCTGCAGCCAGCAGAGCCGTCTTATCTTGGGCCACCGATAACTTATTTCGCTCTCCCCATCGCCCGCCTCGATCGTAACCTCGCTCGTGGCCATCCTCGTCGTCCTCGTCGCCATAGTCCCCCAGCTTCCTTCTTCCATTTCCAGCTTGCTGGACTCATCGATTTGACTCTTCTGCCTCATTTGTTCCTCGGCCCAATGATATCCTTTCTATCCTCATCTCCGCAAAAGAAAACAGCAGCGAGGGGAAGGGGGGCAGGGATAAATGTCTTTTGCATTGGTTTCGTGTTTCCCGAGCTGCAGGGCTCAACCCAGATCAGCGGACGTGTCTTCTGGCACGCAACACGCGTCACCACACACCCACCCACCGTCGCCGAGATAACGAAGAGCCGGCTTGCTCCATCCATCCGATCAGGACCGACCCCCCTCTTATCTGATGTAACACTTGCGTGATATAGACTGTCGGGCCATCTCAACACTTGGTTAACCTTTGACTGCCCGCCCTAAGCTTGGGATGCGTCCACGTTAAACGGGTATGAAATAAGATAATCTCGTCATTTCCACAGTCCAGAGCGTGAGGACCCGTCCCATCATTTCCCGAACGTAAATC
>WSUI01000532.1:0-23370 GCA_019633595.1 Tulasnella sp. UAMH 9824
GAGTAGGGGCCACGTGATGGGGGGGAACGCGGGGCACGTGACTATATTATGGATTGTGATGTGACGAGGTCGTCACAATGATCCTGCTGCACCAGTGGAGGGGAATGTACAGCACACATTCCAAGCTACACGTACACACTGCATACAAACTCTTACTTGGGCTTGTGGCTACCCAATTGCTGCTACAAAGTTCTACGTCTCCGAGAGCGAGAGTCAATGTGCAAGCTGGCTCCACCATCTCTTTCCAGACAACATCAGTCATCTACGGCCAGACTACCTGGCATATGATCGGGCTTGCTTCCTACTTCGACACCTTGTGACCCAAAATCCAAACAGTCCTTGGGTTCAGGATGTTCGGCTCATTGTAGATGCATGGCACTACATTGGGCATCGTGTCAGCGATATCCTCTGTCGCTCCCGATGCAACCCAGCACCAACCAATGGATCACAGCCAGACTTAATTTTCAATGAGGAGATTGATGGCCGTCAAGTTACAAGGAGGGCATTCAATACCGAGGCAGCTGAACAGCTGAACTCTTGGCTTGATGGATACAAGGGAACGCTGAATCGAATGACGGACTACAACTTCGATTTTGTTCTCTACTGCATCTTATTTCTGAGAGCAAAGGACTGGGCATACAGAAAAGGGGAGGAAGAACGGCAAAGATTACGGGGTGAAGCCCTCAGGGCAGAGCGTGCAGCTCGGAGGGCTCAGGAGGGAGAAGAGGAGGAGAATCAAGCAGAAGTACAGGATGGAATGGAGTTAGATGAGGATTAGCAGAGACTCTGGACAGAATGGTCATTTATTACCTAGTTTAGGAATTTCTGAGATGAAATGGGAGCGGGTTGGTTACATGCCCGAAGGGCCCTATGCCTTGCTCCATCGGCCAAATAGCCAATGTCTTGGAACACACAGTGAGCGGTTATCCAGATCACGACTTCCCCTCCTTCATTGAGGAAGACATAGGCGTTAAAGATCCACGAGAGAAGGTTGAGGCTCGATTTGGGAGAGACATAGTCGGTGCCTTGCTGGTAGACTAATTTCCCGACGACTCGACAGGGGGACGGTGGCTCCCGAACAAGACCGAACGCCTTCATGAGGCGTTAACGGTAGGCACAGAAGTTGAATCTCTGAGGTCCCAGAAAGATCCCAAGATGTCATTTGGGAACGTTGTGCAGACTACTTGGAAGATATGAAGCAGTCGGAATCCTCCTCCATGTGCGATGTCGCGCTTTTTACTTATACATTCCCTCGAGACGGCTCATTCAAGCCGTCGGATCTCAAAATTCTGCGTTTCTATGGCTTTTGTTCTTCGCACCAAATCAGCGTTCATGATACCGAATTTACGTTTGGCTATCGCACTCTCAACAGCCCATTGCGGAAGGCTCGGCTGTTCAACTAAGAGAGGACTGTGCCGAGGCAGCAAGTCGAACAGAATTCCTGAGTTCGCTTTGCAAAACCACCTTTACCCTCTCTTTTGGGCGGTTTTTTCGAAATGCTCGACAAGCTGGAGATAGACAAAGGTGGTGGTTCTATTTTTTTTGCGGAGTTGGGGACCTGGCGCGGTCGCGCCGCTACCGATATATAAGTGGCGGTAAGGACCAGAAACTCGAAAATCGAACATTACTGCAACCTCACACCAGCTCCGCACCGTTGACATAATGAGCGGCAAGAGGTGCCTGAAAAAAAAAACGCGCACAAGTGACTAGAAGTTCGGGAATAGCAGTAAGTGCCACATTAAGTGACTTATAGCAGTGGCAAAGTACCCTGTCCCCCTCTTTAGCGGATTCAACGCAGTCCACCGAAGTTCACCGCAGTTCACCGCAGTTCACCACAGGTCTCCGCAGTTCACCACAGTTCACTCCAGTTCACCAAAGACCGTCAAAGCTCACTGAGGTTTGCTGCAGTTCAACGATGTTCATTGGCATTTGCTGAAGAGTCCCTTCGCAGTTCAGTGAAGTTTGTTGAAGAGTGTCGAAGTTCGACGAATTTTCCAACTCCGACGGTTCTACTGGCCCATTGAGGTTAACATGTTTGGAGCACCCCGGCCACGCGGGTGAAACGAACGGTCACCAAGCGCCGCTACCGTCCTTCACTTACCCGCCTTGAAGCCCTTCATTTCCTCAAGGCCGTATATTGGCGCTGTTGTAAAATATGTTCTGTGATGAACAGACTAGTAAAGTGAGTTGCTGCTCCAGATTGACAATGGGATCGCCGAGGACGATGTCCTGCAAGATGGTGATTTCTATTTTCCGGTAGAGGATGATATCATATGTCGGAACTCGATGACTAGGGGAAGGAGGATAGTTTACTCGGCCCTCTAATTTACTTTTGTCTTGCAGTTGCATGATTGCCCTTCCTAATTTTTGTCTATTTATTCTCTGTACTATATCGTCCCACGCCACATTATACGGAACCGGTTTCTGCCTGGTTCGGTTCTGGTTCCGGTTCCGAACCGCAAACCGACTTCGGGCGGAAGCCAAACCAGTTCATGAACTGAACCGAACCGAACCGAACCGGCGGCAACACTACCAGCGAGATGACTGACGCCAATGATTCCGTCGTAGATCTGTCTAGCGGCGACGGAGACACTGTTATTGACGTTCCTAATCACATCGCTCCTCCATATCTTCTTTCTTCCTTAATGGTAAGTGCAACCAAACCTTCTTCGACTAGAAAAGGAAAGCTTACGGACTCTCGATCTAACAGGCTTGAGCGTAATGCTGCTCGTGTCAAGGATTTCGAACGAATAGTCCCTCACCCAATCGTCATTGATATATTGATAAACGGATACCGCGCTCGTGCTCTTGTCGATACTGGTTCTCTTGCGGATTTTTTATCTACCAAAGTTGTCGATCAGCTTAAGCTGCCGACGTCTTTTCTGAATAAACCGCTTCCTGTTCAACTGGCTACTACTAAATCGCTTACGATCGTGAACTGTTGTGTGGAAGTGGAATTCGCTTACGAAAATGTGAAACAACATCGAAGATTCGACGTTATCAACCTTGACGAGTATGATGCAATGCTTGGAACACCATTCCTATTCCAATATAAAGTTGCTCTCGGGTTCAACCCTTCGCAAGTATTGTTAGGGATAAATAGTGCAGCACCAGTAGAAGGAATACAAGTAGCTGTGACTCCATCTAAGGCAGCGGACGTATTAGAATCTAGGTTAGAACCACTACGAAAAATGCTGCAAGAAGAGGCTTGTGATCTATGCAAGGATCCGACTGAGATGCCGCTACCACCCCTTAGAGGAATAAATCACGAGATAAACCTCATCGATGAAAATAAAATCTATACGTGGAGGCCTGTTAAGTGCCCTGACGCTATGAAGGCATTATGGAGAGAAAAGAAGGCGACTTACATCAAAAGCGGTAGGTGGAGAAAATGCGTCACCGTTACTAATCCTGTGGAAACCTGAGCCTGGCCCAGATGTCAAGAAGAGGATCAGAACGGTCGTTGACAAACAAGAGCAAAACTCAAATACCGTAAAGATGTCATCGCCACTACCGGAAATGGAAACCATGCTCCGAAATGCTGCAAAGCACAAAGACCGAAGCTTAATCGACGGGAAGGACGCTTACGAGCAGATCCGGATCGTACCCTCAACATGTTCATCGAACGTTGTTTAACACCCCGGATGGTACTATGGAAAGTCTGGTGTTACAACAAGGAGACTGCAACGGAGGTGCCACTTACCAGGCTCTCATGAACCATATCTTCTCGCCGTATATCGGCGTGTTCATTGATGTGTACTTAGATGACATCCTTATTTACTCGGATAGTGTTGAAGACCACATAAAACACATTCGAATAATCCTAGATGTCCTAAGGAAGGAACAACTTTACCTTTCCTGGGACAAAATGAAATTCTTTGCTCGAGAACTCGTGCTCCTAGGGCACGTGATCACGGACCACGGGATCAAAATGGATCCAAATAAGGTCGATGCGATAGAAAAGTGGAAGGTACCCACCAGCAGGGAGTTGCTTTCAGGATTCCTTGGTTCGGTAGGCTATCTTGCTAATGGCATAAAGAACATACGAGTGCCTATGGCGGTGTTAACCCCGTTAATCGGAAGCAAGAGGGTGTTCAAATAGGGACCTACCGAACAGAGAGCTTTCGATCAAATAAAAGCTATGGTGTCAGACCATCGAAATAAGTTTAGATCAGACATAGACGATTACGAAGGTGCACCACCTGTGAATGTAACCTGTGACGCTAGCTTGACAGGAGCTGGGGGTCACTTGAGCCAAGGAGCTGACGTAGAGAGCGCTAAGAACATAGCTTTCTGGTCAGGAAAGTTCAACTCAGCTCAGCATAATTACCCTACTCACGAAAGGGAACTGCTAGCGATCGTAGAATCGCTAAAGCGATTCAAGTACCTGCTCTATTGTCGACGATTTCCGCATATTCACGGACCACAGAGCCCTAGAACACCTAATGAGACAGAAGAACTTGTCACCTCGACAAGCCAGATGGTTAGAGTTCTTGTTCCCATAACCGTCTCGATAGGTTATGGGTCTTGCCAGCGGAATTACTGTAGTGTTTCGTTAATACCGGATGTCCCTTGTCCCGACCCCCCCTCCAGTCCGCTTAAATTTTACGTTGTCCCGTGTCCCAAGGGGTCACGCCACCTCGGGACAGGTGTCCCCGCCGGTAGGTGTTACCTGAAGCAAGCGCTGTCGGTCGTGACCCACATTCTGTGCCTGTCATAACTCATTTGTAACTCCTTAGATGGAGCAGGAAGGCCCAAAAGTGAAGCTATCTCCCTGTTGTCTATCTTTAGCGAGCTCAATATACCCTCCTCCAGTTGTAATCCTTGACGCCATCCGCTCCGGTCAAAACCTGTCCCGTGTCCCCGGAATCCAAACCGTCCCTCCGGTTCGGTTACGCAAGTCGAAAATTTGTCCCTTGTCCCCTGTGCGCCGGTATTAACGAAACACTACAGTAGTTTGCTTTTAAGCGCCCATTTACTAAGCCGTTTCTTGTCATATTTACTAATTTTGTTCGCGTCATCCTCGTTTCCTTGCTGTTTGCTGTCACGTGCTCGTTCCCTTTCCGCTTCCGCTTCCAGCCTTATTCCGCTTTTCTATTTCGTCCGTTGCCTATCATGTCTCGCAGCCCAAGAACAATAACGGACCTAAACTTCGAGCCCCCTATGATGATGAAGTACTGTACCATCTCGACTGTAGGCTCGTCACGGTGTCACGGTGGCCCCCGAGCCGAGCCTATTCGGAAATTTCGTCATGCGTCACGCCCGTCATCCCGAGCCTGCAAGGCTGCAACGTCACGCTTTGGGCTCCGTCCGCCGTCTCTAGGGTCTTGGAATAACCATATTTGGTAGTTCAGCGCCCTTCGGGACCCTTATTTCGAGCCTAATTCCAGGCTCGGTCACGCGTCACGGCTCCCAGCGAGCCAGCGAGCCTACGCAAGATTCCGTCAAGCTCAGACCCCCACGAGCCTATGGTCGAAATGGTACAGGATTTCCAGCCGTCTCTGCAGGGTCGAAGAGTGTCAAGCTGCCCTCCGAGTGCATTTCCAAATCCGACGACTCGACCAAGAACAATGTTAGAACTGGGAATCTTCGTTCACATCCCCCGCTCACCGACGAGGTCGCCGATGCTTGGCCTCTCTCCTAACTCACAGCATTCAAAGCAAGAAAACATGCCAGTCAATGACGGAGCGACTCTTACCATGTCACATGAGGCGGCTCCCTCGGGAAGATAAGTCCGCCATAGTCGGGCACCAAAGGACCGATTGATCGTTGATGGGAAAGTCTTGACAAATATTCCTGTCGGTCACATCACAGACACCAACGTTCATATCAACAGGTCCATTGCAAGCCCTTGCATGCTGTGGCTGGGTTGAGACTTGGTCACAGCAAACCACGCTGCACCGCAATAGTATTCCACCTCAGTGTGATCCCAAATACCTCGGGTCACTACTATGAGCAGTTGCTAAAACGATTATTCTGACCAGCTACAACGAAGTACCATACCGTCCGTGTGTCCTGTCCTCAATCGAAACAAGGAAATTGACGGGTACGTTTCATTCATGCTAAATGATCTCGCGCTAACACATCCTTGAGCTCTTCGAGGTCGCATACGACGTCACTGGGACGAAGGAAATCATACCGAAGGATCAACTGATGGTGCAAGGAGATTTGGAGCCTCTGAAATGAGAAATTTTGCAAGCAGGGCCCATTTCCAGGCATCTTTTAACCTTGACGCGATCCTCCTTCTACGCAGGGGCGAGGAGGGTGTGCAGATCGCCCGGGCGCTCATTCCCGGGCTGAATACCGAGAGCTTTCGAGCTCGTTCTGCTCTAAACTATTAAAGAAAAAGGGAACGAAAAGGCTTAGATGGTCCTACATAGTCACTTCTGCGTTGTAGCCATGACCGATCGTTTCAATATTGTGATGTCCTGACCGCCCGCAAAATGCGTGATTTCACCACCCTGAACCCGGTTATGGGTAACCCGCGCCGAGGCGTGGCCATACATAATGTGAGTTCGATTTTGAAATCTGTTACATACCTGGAGAGACTAATAAGCTCTCTGATGCTCTGTCAAGAATGTACGGTAACGAGGCAAATGGAACCGTGAGAGCGAAGTCTGAATATGTCAGCGACGTAGAAGAAACAAATAATTCGATCGCTTTGAGCACGTTGGCGCTTAGAATCAGTGAACCGAAAACAGTAGACACCAGTGCAGCTGTGTTTCACAGATTAGGTCTCACAGGCGTTACGGTAGAACCGAGCGGAACCGACAGGGGACCGAATAAGGTACGGCGGGTGAGCTGACTGATAAAGATGCGACTGAGCTGCCCCACAAATAACGGCACTGTGAGAACAAAGATAAGCGAGAGGACTACTCGAAATATCTTTAGCTCGGGAGCCAAACCAATCACTAAACCTAATAAGGTGAATGACATTGAAGACTCAGAGAGCGAAGAACATATACCATCTCAATAAGTCTCTAAATCCCGTTCGGGCAGAACAGTAATACCAACAAAGAGACGTGATCACGACTTCACGGAACTATACAGTAACAAACGTAGGAAGGTAAAAGGTGCGACCCGACCGAAAGGAGTTCGCGAAGAGCCACGTTTACGAGAAAGGAAAAGTCCAACGAAGGATAAGAAAACCCTACTTTCCCCGGAGGGCGACCAGGTGATGACTAAAGTTGTGGAGTCGCCCGTAGCCGATGATAACCATCCGCCGGTGTTGGAGCACACACCGCCACCATCAGAGGGAAGTCTAAACAGCACAGCCGAGCATGTGAGTCGTGAAACTATAGATAAGGAAATAGGAGAGACCCCCTCGGACAAGGAGTGGAAGGCGAAACAAACTCTGAACCGATTACGGACATAATTTCGACTGCCGAGAATGTCGACATCTATGCACAGATTCGAGGAAATTATGGCAAGGACCCTTTGTTTAAATTAATGGTCGAATCTCCCGATCGGTATCGAAATTTCGAATACGATAATGGGTTACTATGCATCAAAACTAACAGTTCAGACCGAAAGCTTTGAATACCAGATATATCTGTTGGTGAACGGAAGATTCGCGAAACGATTATGGCGCACGCGCATACTATACTGGCTCATCTTGGGTCCAGGAAGACTCTGTATTATCTGCGAGACCACGTTTGGTGGAAGGGAATGCTCACGGACGTAACGGACTTTTGCCAGAGCTGCGATGTTTGTCGTTCGTTGAAGTCACAAACAACGAAACCTTACGGACTTCTTAAAACTCTCGAGATAGCTAGCCGACCCTGGCAATCAATTGGCATTGATTTTCGGGGGCCATTACCATCGTCTACGAATAGACATGGATCATTCGACATGATATATGTAATAATTGATCATTGGACGTGCCTGGTGCATCTGGTACCAACTGATCAAAAATATCGTGCAAAACATATCGCCGAAGTAATATTCGACTCGGTTTATAAGCTACACGGGCTTCCTGAGAGAATAGTCAGCGACAGGGATTCTCTGTTTACAAGTATATTTTGGTCACATTTGCACAAGCTTATCGGTGTGGAGTTGAAAACGTCCACGGCATATCATCCGCAAACCGATGGAGCCACAGAACGAGCGAACAAAACTATGGTTCAAATGCTTCGTCAGTGGAAATCTTCAGACCAAAAAGATTGGGCGATTAAGTTACCAGCGATAGAATTCGCCATCAATTCTGCACGATCGGACACTACAGGATTTTCTCCTTTCTTCTTAAATTACGGACGCGTACCGGACGCAATGATCTTGGAAAGCAAAAGTGAATATCCCCGAGTCCGAGTATTCGCTCAGCGAATGAAAGATGCGATCATGACAGCTCACGACGCTGTGATAGCCGTGAGAGTATACCAGACCTCTGCAGCTAATCGACACCGTCGTCCGTCCGAATTCTCGGAGGGCGATTTGGTGTACTTGAGCACACAAAATCTGAATCTACCTAAAGGAAAATCACGTAAATTAGTTCCAAAGTATATTGGACCTTACCGCATCAAGACTATTAGGTCGCCTGGAGCGTCTTTTGAATTGGATTTACCGGCCGAACTTTGTAGCCGAGGCATTCATCCTGTGTTCCATGCATCATTACTCCGACCGCACGTACCTAACGACAATAGGAGATTTCCGGGTAGGGATCTAAGACAGATTTTGGTGTTTGAACGAGCGCCGAGGGAATATCTAGTTGATAAAATAGTCAGTCACTACGGAAAAGGAAAAGACGCACTTATCAAGGTTACGTGGTCGAGTGGAGACTCCACTTGGATGACATATTGGGACCTTGCCAAGACGGAAATCTTACGACCATATTGCGAGGCAATGGGAGTTAGTAATGTTGACTCTTTACTGAAGGGCGATGACGGCCCTCCGAAAGATTTGGAAGTCTATTGCGGGGCAATGAGCCTCCAAGGTATAAAGGACAGTCTTCTGTCAGCCTGGACGAAGACCGAACCAACACAGAAAACTCACCATCGATTTTCTAACTCTATAAACCAAACCAATCAAATGAGCTATCAAAAGCAAAGGCGGCACCGAAGATGAGAGAACGGACCAATCGTAGCGAGTAAAAGAGGCGCAGCCCTCGTTGCTAACGCAGGAAGATGGTAACATGAACGCGGAACCGACGCTAGCCTCCAATCAGAGGCTGTAAATGCCTAGCAACGGTGGTTGCTCTAAAACCAGGACGATGTGGATAATATAAGGTAAATGAACGATTGTGAATGGATGACTTCCCGTAGGCTAAATTTTAGCTATGCTCGAGAGAGAAACGCAGTTTCTAGGCGGGAGAGGGGTATGGAGGGCAACGAGGGAGCGTTGTGGGCGACGGTTGTCATGGTGCGAGCTCTCCCCCTCCAGCTAAACCTCAGATTTAGGAGGGGGGTATCGACCCCCCTCCTAGATTCTAAGTGAGTCCGTAACGCAGTTCAAGCATCGGAGCCGACAAAATCCCTGGATCGAAGCCCCGTTTGGGGCCGTCGAATGTTTGTTTGTGTCCTGTCGTCCCAAAATGTGCCCAAAGCATGGACTTCATCGTCCTCGATACGCGGGAGAGGTGTGTTTACAGACACGGATATATGGCATTTCAAGATTCGAGAAGAAACCCACCTGAAAAGTGGATGCCGAAAGTCACGTGCGCTGGCTCAGCGCTAAATCCTAAATCTGCGGCCCTATGCTCTATGGGAGATGGGACTTTAGCTTGATGCCAGCTGTTGCCAGGTGAGGTGGCGACGACTGTGTTTCCATCTCGAGCATAGCTAAATTTAGCCTACGGGAAGTCATCCAATTATGTTATTTGTAAATTTTCTATGTTACTAAGACCATTCAAAAGCTCTTATTTGTTGCTTCCAAACGATATCTTTAGCGTAGGGATATACAAATGTCAAGAGCTCTAACGATCACGTCCAAACCGGTGCTTACCATATTAGGTAACGCTTCTCAGTCGGTAATGCTCCCTCACAAGACTACTAATTGGCATTCGGCGCATGGCGGCGAGAAGCGTATTTCTTCGGTATCGTAATAATGTTTAGATACTTCAATATACGGTGAAAGCAAGAGTATGGGCTCATTTCCAGCGAAAGACGAGCATCTCGGCGGCGACAGCCAGCGAAACACGAGGCTTTCGCCCCACTGCTACGAGCCTGCCCTGCGCCTGCCTGAGCGAGCGTATCGCTGCGCTCGCAAGCCAGGGGTGAGGGGGGTTTAGTGTGGACATTATGACTGTACATACAATGTGTAATATAATACATATGCATGCTTAAGAGTGATCTAAAATCCTAAGAACTTCAGGATATACAACATTGCGTGTGGTAAAATTATCATAGTCATGAGTAACCAATACCTTTATTCTGTTTGCAGAAGTGCTTCTTGAGAGAGCAACATAGAGCTGGCCATGTGTAAAAACAGGGGTACGAAGGTCAATGCCAACATATTTGACTGATTGACCTTGGGACTTGTTGATGGTCATAGCAAATGCAAGGCGAATCAGAAACTGCCGGCGGCGAAGGAGTATAGGAAGTTCATTTGCAGAGGAATTGAGGGTGACACGGGGAAGGAGGGCAATCAATCCAGCATGGCTTCCAGTCAGAAGGCGTACCTCTATCACATGAGGTCGCATCCGGGTTACCACCATACGACTTCCATTGCAAAGGCCTTGTTGTGGATCCAGATTTCTGAGAAGCATGACTGGGCAGCCAGGTTTCAGAGCCAACTTGGAAAGAGGAAGGCCAGCAGTGTTCATGGAGCTGAGATACTCCACTGGGTAAACCTGAGCTACACGTTCGCGAACTGTGCCCTCCTCCTCAACCACCTGATCTGAAGAGTAGTAAAGCTTCTGCTCTCCAGGAAATCTTGTAAGGATGAGACCATTGATCTCAGTGACATCGTCATTGCGTGAAGAGAGGATAGTGCACTCCATGAAGTAATCGTCCGATTGAGATTGGTTGATGTCTGGGTATGTTGCATAGATGAGATCAGAAAGCTCCTTCCCACAGCGCATGCTCTCCTTGAGAGTAATGACATGTTCTGGAGATGTTGTACTCCCTCGACCGATATTGAGGAGCCACTCAGCAAACTCCCTATTTTCAGGATCGCTCTCCAGACGCATGTTCTGTCGCAGATGGAGGATCCGAATCTGTGGCCATAACCGGGATCTCTGGAGACAGGCATCAACTATTTGCTCTCTTGATCCATGAGTGACGACAGGGAGAATCTGCTGGAAATCACCTCCAAAGACCATTGTAATGCCACCAAAAGGTCTTTCATCTTTGATAGCATCTCGGATGCTGCGGTCAACTGCCTCTGCACAATGGCGGTGCTGCATGGGAACCTCATCCCAGATGATGAGTGAGGTTCTGCGTAGGAGGTCAGCCAACTGGGAAGTAGGGCCAAATCTGCACATGGCATCCTCAGAGGGGTCAAGTGGAATGTGAAAGCGGGAGTGAGCGGTGCGTCCACCTGCAAGAAGGAGAGATGCAATGCCAGAGGAGGCAACGCAGAGCACAATGCAGCCCTCCCCACAAAGGCGTGCACAGATGGTATTGTACACAAAGGTTTTGCCTGTGCCAGCAGGACCATGGAGAAAGAACATGCCTCCCTCCTTATGCAGTGCAGAGTTGACAATCTGATCATATGCACAACGTTGCTCTGCATTAAGGCTGGCTTCCCTTGCCTCTGCTGCTTGCCTCTGCTCCTGCATGTCATATCCAAGCTCCCTGGCAATGAGACAATTTGAGCCCAATGCTAACCAATCAGCAGTATACTGAGGTGTAGGCATCTGTGGATAGTTCTCCAAGGATTTGCTGAAGGGGGCAAGAAGGCCATCAATGAGAAACAGACTGTAATCGTAGATCCTTTCCTCTGATCGATTGGGGACATTGAGCCTGTCCAGTTTTCTCTCCAAGTCATCACAGATGGAAGACTTGAATCGATTCCAGAGCTCTTCTGGACAGGATGGGGAGCAATGGTGAAGTATGGTGGCAAAGAGGCGGCGAAGCGCATCTCCTGTCTGAAATGTGGAGCCCTCCTGAAGGCAGCTGGCCCATTCTTGATCATCTTCCAGTAACCCACATGCAAGACATGCATCTTTGAAGGTAGGGTGAACAGTCCCTTCCCAAGTTCGAACATCCTCAAAGGATTGGGGGCCCTTCACAACTGTGAGCAGCATTCGAAGGAAGTACAGCTCACCAGCATAGGGAGGGATGAAATACATGCGCCCAATTGCAAACCCTTGTTTGCGAATAGTCCACTTCTTTTCTCTATCCCCCCATACCATCCTCTGAGGAAATGCCTGATATGTATAATCTCGGGCCACTGGGTATTGTCTGTTGGCCACAAAAAATCCCATGAGCTTGGATACTGCATTGTCAGCTCGCTGTTGAACCGCTTCTGCACCATCCTCAGGGTTGAAGACCACATTCTGCTCATTAGGCAGATGGATGGGGAGCCGGTACACATTAGGGACTTCAGCATGAAGGGGGAATCCCAGCAGCTGAAATGCTGCCTCAGAAGCACTGATGTACCAAGAGTCCAAATGGCCCTGGACCTCATCATGGAGACTGATGGTGAGTGTTGCCCGATCATGGCCCTTGTACACATACTTATGGATGTACTTCACAGCCTTGACACTGGAGCAGACCTCCACATTGATGTGGCAATTGTACTTGGCTGAGAGGAAAGGTGAATAGGGCACAATCCATTTGTTATCCACCCGATGACCATGACTCATGGCTGTGTGACCATTGTTTCGTCGACGGTAAGTGGGATAGGTGTTCTCATCCATTGTAGTGTAGTCTACAAATTGTTTTGGGTAGTGTTTGGTGCACTTGCCATCCTTCATGCATCTGGCATTGGGATAATCTATCAAACAGATAAGTTTAGCTGAGCAGAGCCAGAAAAATCAAACTCCAAAACTCACTGGGACCACATGGGCCATGCACCATGTAGGAAGTGACAACATTGTGAAGGATGGGATGGAGTGTGGGATCAGGGATCTCTGCAGAGATGAGCTGATCAACTTGATGTGGGTCTCGAATCTTATCCTCCCCTTCAAAGTAGATGAGAAGGTGCATATGAGGAAGGCCACGCTTTTGGAACTCAATGGTGTAAACCTTGGCCACTGCTTTTCCCAACACATGTTTCTTAAAAATATCATCAAGCAGGGCATCCTTTTTCATGTTGAACACCCGAGCCACAATATCTGGGCGATCGGAGGGCTTTTGGCCAGGAAACAGAGCTGCTAAGATCTCTGGCCAGCGTGGGTTGGTGGTCATGGTCAAGAAGAGATCAGGCTTTCCTTCAAACCGTGTGATGGCCATGGAGTCTTGAAAGAGCTGGTTCATGTGCCTTGCTCCTCCTGTATAGGATGAGGGGAGGATAATGCGCCTTCCCAGCATTGCTGGATTCAAGTCATCTGTTGACACTGCGTCTGAGGCTAAGGCCTTATAGACATCAGCCCGTAACTGAGATTGATGATCACGGATCCACTGGAGTCGGCTTTGGTCTACCATTGCCCAGGCATCACAAAGGTATTCCTGAAAGAGCCAACCTCCTCGTAATAGGGTATCTCCTTCAATTGAGAGAGGGCATGGATGGATGCGAAAAGCAGTGTAATCCAGAAGAGTTATCTCTTGACCTGTGTTGCGGAGGCAATTACGTCCCCAAGTCCAGCCAGGCTCTCCTTGAGGGAATAGAAGGGGGTAGTGAAGGGGTGCATAGGCAGAGTTGCCATGTCTGATGCGGTGAAGTCCACTGGTACGTTCCCCCTGAGCATTGACTGTTGGATGGAGACAAACAATGATGTTGCGGGAGTCAGTGGTATCATTTGCAGAATTAGGAAGAATCACAGCAATCTCATCAGCTGCAGAGAGATTGTACCTCCTCTGATCTGTTCCCTCTTTGGTGATAACACGCAGTTTGACTTGCTCGATATTGGGTTGTCCCTCCTGCTGAGCCTCAAGGACCTGGTATGCATGCTGGTATATTGCAGGGAATGGGTTGTGTTGATGCAGGACATCATAAATCTTCACCATTGTATCCCAATTTAGGCCTGGGTTGCGCTGAAGTCGCTCTTCAGTGGCAACCTCTCTCTGGTCATGGATGTAGTGCTGTGCCCAAGCGCGGGGCTGTCCAATATCTGGGAGAAGAGTCCCATGATGGTGTGAGAGCTCACCCATGATTTTGAAGCAGTATGGTCCAGCGCTTCGCATGACAGCATTATCCAACTTCACACCAATTGAGGTGAATGCAAAGGCATGGTTATACTGGCGGATGTTCTCTCGGAATGATTTTCCCTCAGTGTTTCCACTGGTAAAAAGAGTCCTCAGCTCAGCAGGTGCTTCAGGGAGGTAGAGGATCTTGATGTCACCCCAACTGCAGCAGCGCCCAAACTTCCATGTTGCAGCAGTTTGGCCCGTGGACTTGGTCAATTTTTCTGCCTTCCAGTGTAATGCATGGCAGTCTGTGCACTCATGAACCATTCCTCCAAGATTATGTGCTGCGTAATTTTGAGGTTCGTTATATGGTCGACGCCTGTGGGGCAGAGGGGGAGCAGGGGCTTGACCATGGGGAATTTGAGGCTGTGGAGGAGCAGGAGCCTGAGCATGAGAGGTTTGGGCTTGTGCTGCTTGTCGGTGCTGACGATTATTATGACGTGCAGCAACACTCTCAGTAGGCGAAACCTGAGGTGTGTTATTGAGTGGAGGGTGGACTGGGGATGGAGTAGGGAGAAGTGGCAGATTTGAAGGGTTAGAGGTTGGCATGGGAAAAGCAGGATGGGAGGGCCCAGCATGGGCTGGACTTGGGGTTGGATGGAAGATGAGAGGAGGAAGGAGATCTGGTGCGAGAGTTGGTTGTGACTGATCTGGTTGCGAATGAATGGGACTTGGACTTGGGAAAAGGATCCTGGGTTCTGGCCATCTGGCAGGAGTGATAGGAGCAGCAGGTACCCTTCTCAGTAGTATTGGGGAAGTCTCTGATTGTCGGAGTCGTTGAGCATCACGTCTTGCACGTTGATGGTGCTCTGGGGTTGTCTCCAGATCATTGGATGCACTCCTCATAGTTTCACTGTGAGCTACTATCAGCAAGTGGGATCAGATCGTCAGTAATCTGGTTTACTCACTTCTCTGAGTCACTCATTGGACCTTTGCATCACTTCTAATTTTTTCCTGCTTTTTTGGAATTTTTTCGACCCTTTTTCATGGAAATACTCAGCATATGATAGTAACATATGGTTTATATCACTACTTAAGGGGGCCCAAACACTATCTCTACTAACCACAGGTTTCTAAATTATTTTCTTATTTTTTGAATTTTTTTTTAGAGGGGAATGGGTGGCAGGGGAAGGGGACAGATTGGTCAGGGGTGGTTGTGGGGAAGGAAGGGGTGTGTGGTTAAGCGCCGGTGGACACGCGCGATGGTAGGAAGGGGGGACACGTGGCTGGGGGCTGGGGGTCAGCGGGTTTCCAGGGAACGTGCCTCGCGTTTTCTTTTTTTGAGACGGACGCGGGGCGCGCGTGTTGGGGGGTGTGTTTGTTTGGGTCTATGTTGTTTGCGTTGTTTGGGTCGAGGCGGGGATTCAGCAGGGATCGGCAGAGTTTTTTTGTTCGGACGGGGAACGTGCGGGGAGCGGGCAGACGCGCGGGGAGCAGTGAGGTGGGAGATCTCCGTGTCGCCGCAGTGGGGACCTGGCCAAACGCGGAGACCGGGGGGTGGGAGTTTTGCAGTGTCGGTTCATATAGAGATAAGCTCCTGTCGATAGTAAGGCACTGTCTATCAACAGAGTGACGACCTTTCAAGTACCTCCTTAAACAGCAAACAACCTCCTTGTCGCTCACCAGCAACGTTGCATGTAAGGAACTTATCTGCGCCTGGCCCTCGCAGTTGTCGCTCACCAAGCGGAGCATTTTCCGCGAAGGAGACGCCTACAGGCGACGTATACGATTCTTAACGCACTCAAACGGTAGAGTCGGGGACTGGCGCATGCGCTGCGACACGATCTAATCGATTTCTAACCAAACATATTAAAACATACAATATCTAATTATATGGCCAGAGGGTCGGGGAAATGGCACCTGCACGCGCCGCTATGATTGAGATACGGTACTCTAGGCGAGTCGCTTACCTAATTGGCACAACTTACAATTTTTCTCGCGAACTTAATCGAACATTTCTTCGGAATTGAGGGGCAAAGCAGACTTAATCCACCAATACGATGCGCCGGTATCAAATACAAATTGATTAGGCCTCAAAACAAGGGAGGAAAAGCAATGACAGATCCCATCCGTTCTAGACGGTACGCCCCGCAGGTTTCATTGCCCCATATGTCACTGCACGCAGAGCCATGTCAGAAGACAGTGTAATGAAAGCTGCACTCGATACTTACGGTAGAATCCGCCATGTCCTTTCGGTGTATAGCTAACCCTTGGGTGGTAATCCTCACCACTTAACCCGCGCCTAGTGGCCAATTCCTTGCATGAAGCACATGCGGGCACAAAAAATCCATGGACATCGGCAATAGTAATAGACCCCGCAGAATCTCCTCGCTCTTGAATGTAGGCCTTGATTGTCTTGAGGTTTAGGGCCAGGCTCCGCACCGTTATAAGTTCATCGGTAATGACTCGTTTAGACACGCTGTGAGGTCGCGTTAGTCTCCGCAATCGTCTCTTAAGCTTAAAGACGAACTGTACAAATGGTAAGGTTTCAGCGCAGTTGCCAACATTTGCGGGGTTCGCCTTGGCGATTGCTTGAATATCATTGAGCATGTCAGGAAGATCTTCCGCACTCTCTGTCATGGAGGACGCTAACTGCCTCATGTGATCTTCCTTCACGCTCTTCTTGTTTTGATATTGCCCAGATGGACCACCCAGAGTAGATCCGACAGCAATAGCAAGTGGTCTATCTGGAACACTGGTCAATCGAAGGGACTCGGACGGCACCCACATGATGGAGACTATGGTCGGCGGGTAGATTGGTGAACTGCCATCCAGCTCGGCGAACCTTTGCAGAAAGATGGCAATGCAGCCTATGATTCTGACCAGGTCATCGGGAGTTCGGGGAAACAGATGCTTTTGACACAAATGTCCCGCTAGGAGAACATATGCTCCAAGGAAATCACATTTGAGATTCATGAAAGAGACACTCAAAATCTACCAACTCACCGATTGCATTACATACGTCGCAGATCCAAACCTTTTCCACTGTGAGGCCCGCAACTGCCACCCTCACGATTTCAGCCTGTTCGTTTCTAAATATAAATGATATCCCGGCCGTGGACTTCCTCATCTCTCTATTTTGAGGCAATCAGAGTCATTACCAACTGTCATTGGCTTGTAACTTACGAATACCTGCCGATCAACTGACTCCAAAGCTCCACGCTCGCGTCACCTGTATATTCCCTGACAAATGTGTGATGGCAACGAAGTTCCAAATACTTTTCCATCTTATCCAGAGGCAACGTTACTTTATGTCTGTGGAAAAGAGCTCTACCCACCAATTCCGGAGACATCGTAATTGCCATGACAAGAGAGAGGCTGAGGAGTGTCCTGAAGTTTGGCCAAGAGGTCAGGCTGACACCCGCCCAGCCTGAGGGTGGTGGGATACTTTGCTCCCCAGGATTCATTGGCTGAGGAAACTTGCAAGACGATGGGGGACGGGTGGCAAGGGCTTCGGCAAGTCATGCTAAATAAGCCTCAGTGCCCCATGTTTGTCTTACCAAAGATCTAGCTCAAAGAAGCTCAAGCACGGAAGATGAGTCCCGAAAGCCTCTTCCTCTCCAGCCCCATATCTATTACGATCCTCAGTCATAGCCATGAGGTTCGGACAGCTCTAGCCTCTGTCCGGCATGTACCGTGCAAAACACGACACCGGAAGAAGCCGAATGCCTCAATGTAATCGCAAGACACTGAACCTTTCATTCATTTCACACGAGCAGGTGGCCGGTGTGCCTCGGGACTATTCCAAGACTCTAACTCAGATAAGCTTGGAGCAGCTGATAGGATCCAACCTAAATGCTTGGTGTCGGCAGACTTTCCCATGTCTCGCCTTGAGCTCACCTCAAGAGTTGATTGGTTAGGAATTGGGTGCCGTCGTTATAAACCCTCAGACCAACCCTCCGGGCAGTGGGAAGATCTTCTGCCGTACCGATTACGCGTTCATCAATCATAGTAACCCCTCGGATCTACTGAACGACATGCCCACTTGGTTCTTCAGGGGACAAGCTCACACCTTCCGGCCATCACCGTCGACTCCCTATGTGCCTATGTGCTAAAACGAGCATGTGGCAAGACAGACTCTAGGATTTAGATCTTTAGGAGAAAACGACATTTGGACAGAGGTTTCCAGCCACAATACTTGATCTAATTGATTTACAACATCCGCTTGATCCCTATTACAAAGTTTTTTTTATCTGGTTCCTCCTCGTCACCCATCCCACACCACCAACTGGCCTACAGAGAGACGACTACAAGACAGAGATTTATCCTCACATAGGGACCGGACTGGAATGCCTTTGTTCAAGGAATCAATTAGGCTTTCCAGGGTCACCTTCGGCTGCAAAGGCAATAACTCGGGTTCGATTGGATCGTGAACACCCCAAGCGAATAGTAGAAGTTTCGTCCCTTTCCCAATTTCAGCGCCAAGTTCGATTATGGCAGCATCTTCCCCGAGATCCTCGCTAAGGTCCTTTGACGAGACTAAAACGCATCTCCCCCCACAGGGAACTCCGGCGAGGTCTTGGATGAGCCACGGAACACTGCCAAATGAATCCGGTCGATCGATCAATGGATAGAACTGGTCGACTTCACGGAACCATCCGGGAGCGACTTGATATCTTTCCATGGAATCTGGGAGATTTTCTGGCTCCGTAAACGCGGGGTTACTTCCGAAGTTTGGCCATTTCTTGGGAGACGGATGAGGAGGATTAGAGGCCAATTTCTGGCGAAAGACAGGTCAGAAAAACGATTCTCTGCGAACGAACAGATACCCACAGGCCAGCGAGAAGACAGGTGCTTCGTCGTCCATTTCGCATTCTGCTCTTCGGATGGTGGTGGCAGAACTAAGTCGCCCGCGTCGGCCACTAAAATCCTGCCTGAATGCATCCCAACAGCTACGATTCCTGTCGCTTCATCGAACGCTGCGAAGCGGGGTATGTCCTCGGTGTCATCAGGCAGCTCCCAGCTTGCTAAGGCTCGCCCATGGTTGCGATTTGGGTGGTGACGAGAGGCTCCGGTGTCACTGTCCTGTTCCCGAGGATCCGCAAAGTACACTTCCAGTGCGCAATCATTCAGAGCAACCATTCTAGACCCCGTACGACCCCATTCTAGTATTAGTGGGTTGGTGATGCCGTGCGCCACCCGTCTTGGAGCTGATATGGTTGCGTGGGGGTTTGTTGAATCACCGTTTCCATGAAGGTCTATTTTGTTGATTAAGAAACCGGCCTCCGAGAATGACGCGCATACAATGCTAGAGGCTGAGGTCTTGACACGAATGGGATTTTGACGAAGCAATCGGACATGGTGAACGAAGGAATCATGGGGACGAGGAGGAAGTGACTGCTGGGGCTTGACAGTAGCAAGGGAGGCGCTGGATTTGGAATGACCACTGTCCAACACTGCGGTGAGAGTAGACTTGTTGTAAATGTCGATAATGTTGTTTCTGGCTACAATAACACTTTCATCTCCTAGCAAGATGTCAAGGACATTCTGATTCTATGAGACACGCGCCGATGGTGAGCATCATTTGAAAGGGACAAGCAGCGTAGCGCCTTACTTCAGTGACTCCATCGGCGCATGCGAGTCGAATAAGTGGTGTCTTGGCGTTGGGGACGTAGAGAAAACCTTGGAAGCTTGACCCTTTATTCTTAGCAAACGCCCACCAGTCACCCTGCTTCACTGTGCAACGCGCGCCTAGGGCAGGGTCGCGAGTGAGCAGAGCGACTCGCTCAGGCTACCCTTCGATTTGCGCCATGCCGCGGCGCGGATCCACAGTACACCCGTTCCTGTGGGTTCCCGTCTCCACGCCTAGGCTATTGCAACACGAACGACGGGGACCCTACTTTGGTTACCGACCCGGTCTTTTATAGGGTCCCGAGGTACTTGCACGGTCTACCTGTATTTTCCACACTTCCGTTTACTCCGTTAGATGCGTGCCCACCAAAGATAAGATAAAAAGGAATGTGATTATTATAAAAAGCGGTTAATCTAATAGCCAATGGGTACTCGAATAGAATGGTGAATTGAAATGAATGATGAATCAAAAAGAGTGAAAGCAAACACCAAGGGCGCACAACCCAGCGCCATACTCCTCCAAACTTGCTCGCAATCCGTCTAACTAGGAGCTATTCGTCATTTGCGTCCACTTCAGCGGCCGCTGCCATGAAACTGGCCTGAGTTTGCGGGTCCGTCGATACTTTGGCCTTAGCCTTCGCGCTGAGAGCTTTGCGGCGGTTCTGTAAGGCGCTGATAACCATTTCCTTTGCGGGCCAGTCCCCTAGAAATCGCTCTAAGTAAGGATGCTGCCTCTTGACCTGCAATGAATTCAGGTCAGGATCAGCGGAGAATTAATAGAGAGTCGACAAACCTCTTTGAAACACGCGGCGAGACGACCCGGATCTTGCTCCGAATAAGTGGCCTCCCAGTCAAGACCCGACCGACTGATGCAGTGCCGTGCGGTTCGCTGAGTGAAGCAGCAGGCTCTTTAGTCTCCGTATGTAGTGTAAAGATGGAAATACGTACCAAAATCTCGTTGTAAAGCGGGTCATCGTCCTTGAGACCCATCGCATCTTGAAGATTCCAGCCGTTCTTGCCCTTTTCGCCAGGCGGGCGCGGGATGAGGGAGTCGGGCGGGGCTGTACCAGACTTGGCTTTCTTTGAGTACTCTTTAACCCACATGACTTTATACTTCTTGGTGATGCGAAGATCCGAGCTGAGCTGCTTGACTTTGGCTGTAAAATATGATGTGAGTATGTAATGTAACAAGCCAATAGACACCCACCTTCGAGTTCGGCATTGGCTTTGGCTAGAGCGGCGTTCTGCTCACGAAGTGTTGGAGCGCGTTGGCCACGATTACGAGTTGCCTCACCAGGCCCTGTGTCATTCGAGCTCACAGGTTCGATCTCGTCAACCTGGGGGTCATCGAGAGACAGGAAAGGGTCATCAAGAGGTGGGATGGACTCGGAGAGAGGTGGGACGGGCTCGGCAAGTGGTGGAACGGGTTGGGCTAGGAGAACGAGTCCGGTAGGAGGTCTAACTTGGAGCTCGAGAAGAGGATCGATCACGATTGACTGACTACGTTCGCCACCGTCTGGACGATCTGGCGCTAGATCCGCAGTATGTTCGATAGCAGCTGCCAAAGTCGGAGCTTGGCCAATGACGTGCTGGATAGGCGCGGCGGGTGCTGGACCGGGAGCTGGTTCTGTAGGTGCCGAAGGGGCGTTGGTTCTCTTTTTCTTTGCCTTCCTTGCGGGAGCTGGAGCTGGAATTTCAGATGCAGGCTCTTCAGCGGGGGGGTTCGAGGCCTTGCGTTTTCGACCACCGGCTGTACGACGTGCTGGCGGGGCAGGATCGGGATCGGGAGCGTTTGAAGACGGATGTTGGCTGCGTGTGTTGGGACGCATGGGGACAGAGAATAAATAGAGCTGGCTAGATAGAGAAAGGGGAACGAGGGAGGAGCCACAGCGAAGACACCCCCGAGGTCGGTGGTCATTTATACCGAATGGATCGATGTACTGGGGTAGATGGTCGGCTTGATCAATTGGAGAGTCTTCGTGTTCTGAAATCGGATCTTGGTCAGCTGAAAGTGATGTAGAGAATGAAGAGAGGGGCGACAGGGCAAGGAGAGATGAAGTGAGGGACATTGGTGAAGGCGGCTCAGTGAACCAGTCAGAGCTGGAATCATCAGCCCCTTCTCGGTCATCGTCACTGCCTGCCCGTTGGCGGGCTTCCGCTGACCTTTGCTTCAATGGGCTGTCAGGTGCTCGTCGATGACATGCGGAATTCATAGACCTACAGGTGTGCCCCTCGCCTTTTGGAGTTTAGACCGGTTATCCACAGGTGAATCCCTGGGCCAGGCTGTTGTGCGGTGCCGTTTTGAAATGGAATTGCCTGTCTTTTTGACGTCGCCGTCACAAGCAGGCTGTGAGTTGACACCCAAGAAGCGTTGCTTCGAGGTCATTTCGGTCAGAATCGCCTGTATAAACACGTACATTTCATAGACCTACAGGCATGCCCCTTCGATATGAACGTCTGATTGTCCTGGTCGTGATGAATCCCTAGGGGAGGGTCTGGGAGATGGTGTTGACTGGAGTGGCTGCTGAGCGACGGAAGAGAAGAATAGATAGAGTGCAAGTGTTATTGGGTAATTTATACAGCATGCGGTTGGAAAGCTGAGGCTGCATGTGGACAATCAGGTTATGGCTGAGACGTAAAAGAATTGAAGAGCAACAAAGTCCCACGTCGACCAAACGGGAGCTCAACGCACTGGATTTCCAAAGTCGGCTTCACACCTGCCTTCTTAAGAACCCCAGTCTAGCCCAGCAGGAATGGTCCCCTTACATCGCTCCCCTTATGGCGTTCAAGACTACTGGAAGTAAAGAGCCCTACCATCTGTCTGCTGGTAAGGCTACACACTCGCTGTCGTTATTAGGATTCCAACTGACCTGGTGTTGGCCTCGTATTCGAAGGCACCTCAGCTCATATCAGCCAGAGTCATAGCGCAGATCAAGGCAATGGAGACCATGACTTCGGCCCTAACTCTAGTCGCATGCCTTCTGTCCTGCTAACCTTCAGTGTCACTTCTGGACCACTTGGCCCCTGCGTGCTTTGTGGCTGCAACCCTGCCATTGCTGCAATTCGATTTACCTGCGGCCATGTCTCCTGTGCGACTCATTTAACATACTTCGCACAAGCTTTCCCAAGTCCTGGCCAGATGGGTGCCGAGGGTGAAGTCAACACCGGTTCAGACCGTAATCGCCCTACCCACTTCACCTTGCCAACCCAGCGTCCTCAAGGCGACTTTATGCGAACTACTCATGAAGATCACCTCAGTCGCAGTGAAAGTAGGTGATTCCTGACTTATCGTACCAATAAATGACTCTAATAGTATTTCCAGTAGTCCCAACTCCGGCGAAAGCTCGTGCATCAGGTAGTCCAATCGAGGCTGCTCCCCTCGACGCCCCCGCAATGCCGCCTTATTCCCAATCCAGTACTAAGCAGAAGCAACGGGCTGATACACATATCCGTATGTAGTAACTATCGAAATTGGGCTTGCGCTGACTCTACTTCCTAGTTACAACCCCATCGCCCACCAGCCCCAATAACTTTCGCCTTGTTGCGCACCGAGATCCTGGCCCCTCCACTTTTG
>WSUI01000533.1:6616-23337 GCA_019633595.1 Tulasnella sp. UAMH 9824
GATCCGTGTATGCGAGTGGGGTAACCAACGGATTAGCAGGACACAAAAGTCTTCGAGAACGAAAGGATATGGGAATACGCGGATGCGCTTGAAAACAAAGTTCGGAGTTCAACAGAAAGTTCATATGAGGTTCGAGGTTCGAAGATTGTCCCTTAAGATCATGTCTCGCTGGGCAAACGGGGAAGGGCGTTAGAGTCTTGGAAACCTGAGCATGATCTCGAGATCGGCTTACCACTACAGAGCCAAGTGTCACGGCAGTGCCCGGGCACGTTCCAGTGAGCGAGATGCAGAAGGAGGGGTGGTTTGGGGACGCACCACTCGTAATAATGGATCCAGTCTGGTGGGTATCGGTGACGCTCGTTGCGAACACGTAGAACTCTCGGTCTGGGTCTTTCGAGTATTGTTTTCGAATAGCGTCGAACTTGTTCTTGAAGTATTTGAGGATAGAGTCGTAATCGTTTGATCTATCGCCATACGAGATCATGTATTTGGAAAGCCGAGTGCCCGAGGCCAGTTTACGCCTCAAAAGGTCACATTTATTCAGGAAGAGACTAGATTCGGCAACAACACGTAAATCAGTGAACTACCTGGCATCGATAAACTTGACTTACACCAAGGGAACCTTGCTGAGGATCTGATTCTTGCACAGCTCTCTCCAGAGGAGCAACGAGTCTTCCAGCCGGTTTACCGAGGGATCCTCGGCCAGTACCTGATCAAAGACCGAGACCGGTGCCAAGAATATGATAGCTTGCACTACAGACCGTCATGAAATCCGATCGGTGATTAGAGTGATCATCTCGAGGTCGGAAATGTCTCAGAAACCCACCGTTATCGAAGAACGGCGCCCACGTGGCTCGCTAGAAAGGTCATGAGGCTCAGATTGCAGCTCTCACTGTCGGAAGAAGGGTGCGGGAAGAGTGCTTACTTGACTGCGTGAGCCTCCAACGTCATCTGCGAGTAACCAGGCTGATTAACATCCGGAAAAACAGTTTATCCAAAAGCCGCCGTAAGGGAAGCTTACATATTCGCCAATCCACAGCTTTATCGCCGCCGGTATTGATTTGGAATGAGTGTTCGACGACGCCCACGGTTTTTAATCGTGCATTCAGGATGTCATCTAAGGGAGGAACCGTTTAGCCCAATAAAGGCTCCGAGAAAGGGATGCGCTGACTCACTGTTGGTTGGCACATAGTCTTTTTGGGTTATCCGGTCCATATCGTCAAGGAAGCTGTTTCAATAAAGGGATCAATTTCCAAGCCACGGCATGCGGCTTGACGAGAGAACTCACAATCCAGAGCTCTCGGATAGGTTAATCTTCTCCCTTTCGAGGATACTCCGCACCGCAGGACTGCCCCACAACCTCATCATGTCCTCTCGTGCTTGGAAAATGAGGCCTGCGGCCTCGTCGATCTCTGGGTCGCCAACATCGCTTACGACTCCGGTCTTCAGCTTCCACATGTCGCCGCTCCTGACGTACATTTCCTTTCCATTTGAGGTCGAGTTGGTCCAGGAAAGGTGATTGTAGCCTTCCCGGCCACCTAACGCGTCGCCACGATAATAGAGGGAGTCTGGGGACGCGAGTTTCGTCGTCAAGATTTCTTCCGCCCGCAGCAAGGGCATTAACCTCATTTTGAAGTCTGTGAAATCGTTCGTGTCTCGAGTTGATCCGGTGAGCGTGGATTGGAAAGAATCGACGCTCATCCGCGGGTAAGCAATGCCCGAGGCGCTTGTGTCCCAACGGTCGTCGGATGGTACAATGGACCTCTCAGTCATGGGTGAATCGAGCGAAGGCTGTGCATTGATGACAGCCTCGAGAATACGCCGAATAGACTTGACGAGGTTGAGCTGGATGACCAAGCGCCACGACAAACGCTCGTTCTGAAAGGCATTCGGGGAGTGGAGGATTTGGAACTGCTTCAACGTCGTTGATTTTCCCGACTCTGATTGGCCTGTAGGTTGACGGACCGGGGAAACAACGGAAGAGGATTGGGTCAATGTGCCAGTTCCTCAATAGACGCTCAGGGCGACATAGCACTTTAGGTAGAACGCACCAAGTAGTAGCAAGCGGATGACTTTCTTCTTTTTTAACAGAGCCATTTCTTGTCGAATTTGCTCGTCGATCTTGTCGCTGATGATTTTCGCCTCTGCCTCCCGTTTCTTACGTATCGCCGCCTGTTCCGGTGTCTCATCTGGTGGTGGCTTGATGGCGAGCCAGAGTGGGTCGTCGTCGTCTCGGCTGCTTCTAGAGGGAGCCATGATGAAAATGGAGAAGTGGGTGGAAGGAGAGAGGAGTGGAGGTACGATTGGAGATTTAAAGATGTGGTTGGGGTATATATTTACGCGGCGACGGAGAGGGGGTGAGGATGCGAGACACGGAATTGATGACCAGCGGGAAGCCGAGGGATGGGCACCTCACGCTACAGCCCTTCGGTTTGTCTGTGCCTTTGAGTATCGATCCTCAGGCGACTTACCGGGAAATGCTGACGACGACGACAGGGTAGCTTCGGCGTCGCTTCGGATGCGAACCAGAAGGGTTGAGTCTGCGCTGAGAAGCGGCAGAAGTGATGAGGGAGGTGGGGGGGGAGAGGCGGGGACTGTCCCAACTTTTGCGATTTCGACATAAACTAACGTTCCCCACGCGACCCTTAAGCTGCCGGTGGCTCTCGGTTGCCTCTCTGGTCACCCATCGCTCGCCGACATCCAGTTCCACCTCCTTTCACCGCAGTCTTCCAGCGTAAAGTCACTTCTGGTGTTGGATCCGAACGAATCGGGCCACTTTCCGATGTGTCCTTCGACGATACTCACGCCTAGCGAGGGCCATTTACCGCTTTCCCCGTCGAACCTGACGACCCAACACCGCAAGGCAGCCACATCCGCTCGCTCAAAACGCTTCATCGTTTTTCCCATCCGAATACTGGTTTTATCGTTGCCGGTGGCTGCCCCAACACGCCTTGCAATACGAAATACCTGCTCGATCATTTCGTTTCATTCCGACTCAAAATTACAAGGCTAAACATGTCTGTTGCTTCCGATCGCATCGTCTTCCTGACCCGCTATCTTCGTTCATTATCTCCTCCAGGTTACTTTACGCCTCGTAAAATGGAATTAGAGTTCTTTTGTCTCGCACACTTCCATGTCTCGGACGTGACTCCCGACAATTGCTGTCACCCCCAACTTTGATCCAATTAGACGGCTGCCGCAGCCCGATGCGGGCCCGGCCATGGGTCCACCATCGCCCCTGCAGGCCTTGCCTCGTGGCACCTTTCCTGGTCGTGCCTTCGGTTGGCACTTTTCGGTGTCTTCCGGCTTTTCTCAGGACGGATCGCGAGTCCGGTCCCGGCTCCAGTAATACACGACGTTCCACGGTATATTCTGACCAAGAAAATGATCGTGTAGAGGGTTTTGTCACGTCGTTATGGCTCAGCTGGAGCGTATATCTTCGGAGAAACACCCCACTTCTCACAATCAGCTGGTTGCTCTGGCGAGCGATTCTGCGTTCTTGCTTCTCTCCAAGATGTCTAACCTTGAGCGGTCTTAACCCTGTGGTCGTCCCCGCTTCTTTGAGCGCCTACGGAAGCCCGAATTGGTGATGATCGTTGCTTCTCAAGTGGACGCGGGCCTGACCGCGGGCCGATCCTCAGCAGAAGCAAAGGGGTGACAGCTTTGGTAGCTATGGTTAATGAGAAGTGTTTCGAGTGCAATTTATCCCATAATGATATTGACCCAAATTTCTCGTTGATTCGAACGCAATCGAAGAGGTCGTCGAAGTGTATCGGATTGTCTTTAAGCGAGTTACGGTGTGTCCCGTGGACACAGTCGACCAAACTTCCAAACGCCTGGGTAATGGGCTTCACGCGAAGACACCTACCAGGATCATCACCAAATTCTTCTCCTAATCCCAACGTGAACAATTTCAATTGCCTCGATCCCATCCGAGCGCCCTGTCTCGGAGTAGTGCGCACCTTGACACTAGTAGACGAGTTTTCGCATCGTTCCGAATCCAGCGGCTGGTGGGGCTCCCTGGAACCAGACCAGAAGTAGCTTTAGATATTCCCTTGCGGGATTAAGGAGTTGAATGATAGTTTGAAGGACATGCTGGGGCGAGAACTGTCGCGAGGCTTGTGAGCATACCCTTCGTCCACACTGACCCGCGCAAGCTGATAAACCCCCCGATGTGCGAGAGTTCACGCCGTGCCCTGCAGCTATCTAAGACATCGTGTTGGTGACAGAGACACAGTGCGTGCCGTTGGTGAGAAGACTGTCTCGCTTTTTGCATGGAGTGGCTTGTTGATCGTCTAGCTCCGCCGTGTTGAGCCTTTCGTCCCCCGTTCTAAAGCTACCAGCTGATAAGACGATGATAACGGGCGCCTGTCAAGGCGAACCCGGTCTTGAAATCATGGAACCCGGGATCAATTGTTTTAGACGGAGGTCACGCGTGATGCGTTGGGGCACCGAGCGGGGCCGGCTTTGAGACATTAGCATGCTTTGCACATGAGGAATCGCTCACGCTACTTCGTATGATCTGGACACAAAAGAATAGCATCGTGGGCTGACAACGGCCGTGGAATCGATGGCTTCTGTCTGAGTGGGTTGGTATCGTCAAATCTGGGCTGATTGTCAGAAATGTCTCCGGGGCAAATACTACGTGGGGACATGCAGACTGCGGCTTCAGATAGGAGTTCCATCAGGAATACCTCCACGGACAAGCTTGGCAATCGCGGACCGTCGGCCTACTTACCTATTTGCTCGATGACGCCACAAGAGACATCCATTTCCGGCAAAGAGCATCACGTGCCGAGAAGGGAGCTTTTCGCTTATTCGGGCAGGAACGTGGCCAGCCGCGTGCATGAGGCTTTGATAGACACGCACCAGCTTTTCCCGTAGTTCGTATATCCCACCAAGTTCGGCAAACATCCGGTCATCTTCCGGGCATGCAGATAGACGCATAAGATTCCGCAAACGCGACGTAAAAATATAAAGCACAAGCACGCAGTACAATCATCAAACACAACGAAGAGATTATCGAGTCTAAGACCACGATGTCGTCTCGGCACCTGCGCCCCAAGAAGCGCCAGCGGTATCGGCCGCCCAATCCGTCTGACCACCAGCACCATCGCCAGGATCCGCGGACCAGTCCAATCCTGATCAAAGACGTAGTAGAGGCGGCGAGGGAGAGAATAGAGTCAGTTTTATGACCAGGAGAGCACCAGGTGAAGAATCCCGAAGGCGGCATACCTCCTTCCTGAGCGGCAGCCACGGCACCGGTTGCTCCCCCACCACCAACAACATCCCAATCGGTAGTTCCCTGGACCTCGGCGGTGGCATCCTTAGCGGCACCCTCCTGCAGGTCTTTCTCGATCTCATCAGGATCGCGGTAGAAGAACATGTCGACCATAATACCCCAGCCTTCGGGCGTTCTTGGAACTTTACCCTGGAGTCGGAGAACTTCACGGCAGAGTAACCACCACATGAGACCAATAGAGTGCTTTCCCTTGTTATTTGCGGGGATAGCAACGTCGACGTACTTGAGGGGCGCGTCGGTGTCGCAGAGCGCAATGACAGGGATGTTAACATATGAAGCTTCACGAATGGCCTGGTGGTCCACTCGCGGATCGGTGACGACAATTAGACGAGGTTCCTTGAACGACCTGGTGATGTAGTTGGTGAATGCACCGGGAGTGAATCGACCGGCAATGGCATGGACGCCAGTGTTGGCGGCGAATTTTAGCACGGCACGGTGACCGTAGGTTCGGGACGAAATGACAACAACATCTTCAGGTGCAATTGGGGCGATAATTCGTGCAGCAAGAACAAGCTTCTCCCAAGTCTTGCCGATGTTGATGATGTTAATGCCTGCAATACCGCATTCCAGTCACAACGCCGAATCCGTCGATTAGGCTATTGAAACTGACCATCTTCACGTCGCTTCCACACGTAGGTCTCCATTTGAGACTGGCAATTCTTGCTACCTATGTGTACTTGGGCCTGGAGCATCTTTGCAATATCATCCTCGGTTGGGTTGAAAGCTGCAGGGAGCTTAGAGCCATGGGGGGCTTGTTGCTGTTTGAAATGATGAGCTCGAAGACCATGGAAAGAGCGTAGATATGCTGACCTGGCCCACTGGTAGTGATGCGAACTTCTTCTGCGACATCTTGGACGATGATGAGGGTCACTGCTGGCTTCAAGGCCAATAATGTTGATTCTACTGCAGCCTGAGAAAGTCAGGGTCAAATGAAGCCGTGTGACATTCGACCCCGCTGCGCCGGGCGGTGCTGACAAAGAGTAACCCCAAGCGTCTCTCCGAACCTCTCGGCTTCCGATCGCCTTGTCCTGAGGGGTCTCAGTCTCCCACTACTCCTCTACTTCACTCCTTCAGACCCTCTTCTGTTGATTGAAATTGCTCTTCAAGTGGATTTGTGAAATAGCTACCGGATTATCTAATGCCCAAAGCTGCGACATCACCCTCAACGGTGACGGGGAAAGCGGCCGCGTCAGCTCAGAATGTTCTCAAGCGTAACCAAGTTAGGGATTTTCGGGCACTTTCATGGGTTGCCTACTGATGAGACATCTGTTTGGTCGTTCATAAATAGGCTTGTCACCAAGTAAGTGCAATTCGGGCATTCGCCGAGTCCGGGTGTCAACAGATCTTCTTATCACCTCACACCACAGTGCCGCAAGAAGAAATTGGTAAGCTTGATCATGTCAAGAGCTTTCGAAAATCGGGCTTCTCACGAATGACCTGGTCCAAACATCTCATTCGAGCAGAAATGGTAGGTCGATCATGTTGAACCAGCCCAAGAACGTTTTTTTAATCGGCCACGTTTCCGCAGCGATGCTCAACAGCCCTGCTCGGCTTGTATCAAGACTCACGCCTATGCCGTCAAGACTCACCCGGCAACGGCTGCATCGACTCCTGACTGCACTTATGACGCCCCAGGCGGCGAAGATCCTGCAACTCAAGCGAAAATGCAGGAACTGGAAGCGAAAATCAGTGAGCGGCTCACTCGGTTCTCCTATCAATTCGGTCGCGAACCGCTGTTTACCGTCTCTCTTATTATTAAGAGCAACTCGAGAGCAAACTGCAAGACCAGCCTCCTGCTAATCCAGTCAAACAAGTTCATACGGTGACGGTGACCGATGCCACTTGGGGGAACCAGATGCCAAGTCCGACGAGTGGCACAGGCTCGCAAACATTGGGAAGCTCTCCGAGCATATCCTCGACACATCACCTCACTCCACTTATGGGAGTCCCTATGTCGGCCATTGCTGGTAGCATAGGGACAAGCCCATCAATCAGTGGGATGACCCCCCAAAAAACCCCACCTCAACCGACGGCTGCCCAAATCCAGCACAGTCCTCTAACGGCAAACCATCTCGTTCAAGATGTCAACCTGATTTTCCAATATTTCCCTGACACTGTTCAAACCCCAGATCAGCGCAATGGAACCACACCCAACACCAAGACAAGCACCGAACCCACGCCCAGTCCTCCTACACAGCACCCCCTTCTCAGTTTGATTGACCCTCATTGGCCCGAGCACGTACCCAAACCCGAACTTTTACACCATCTTGCGGAAACCTTCTTTGCGTGTGTTCCTCATGCGCATCGGGTGATCCATAAAGCGTCCTTCATGTCTTCGCTTTTACATCCGGCTGCTTCCACAAAGTTTCCGTATGCATTTTTAGCGCCTCTTCTACTCGAAGGTCATATGAGCTCACAGTCATTTTAGGGTGAAAGCGCTCCTTCATGCTATTTCCGCCATTGCTTCGCTCTACACCCCCATCGTGACGGACGGATCTGAGATCAACCTCATGGACATTGGCCCAGATACCCTCTTCAATTCGGCTATCGCCAATAAGCGAAAGGTCTACGATGCGAAGCAATGTCCAGACTTTAGCAAGGTACAGATTGAAGAGAGTGCATTCGGCATGAACCAAGCATATTACTATCAAGAATCATGGTTATCGACTGCTCGTCAAGGAGATCGGCTGACGCAGCTACTACAAGGTATTCGACCAGTCGTAAACTGGTGGCCGGAGGCTAATTATTGATTACCAAGCGAATATCATTATTACGTGGTACTATCACAGCGTGGGCCGTGCTGTTGACGTGAGTCTCTGCGCACAAATTAAGCAGGATAGGGTTCTAACGCTTCCTTTCGAAGGTATGGATCTCTATCGGAAATTGCATTCGGACAGTCCTACCGATGGGTGGGTGTGAATAGGAGACTTACGGGGCGCCCAAAATCGCTAAGCGACTTCCGACCAGGTTTGAATACCGGACCACTGTGGACTCCGATAAGCCGGCAGCCTGCGAACACTTTATCCCTATTCCCTCACGGGGCAGACCCGACAGAGAAGGAGACCTTGATGTCAGTCGGCCTTCCTCTTTCCTAGGGATTTGTAGACTTACTAAGCTTCTTTTTGCAGAAATCTTTTCTGGATGTGGGTACCCTGCGTCAAGGGGCGTACGCGCTTAAGTAACTCCTACTTCTAGTGTCTACTGCATAGAACGCTTGTACTGTGCTGGTACCGTCTGGCCTCTGCTGATGCAGTAAGTAATCGCTTCACGCCTCTAAGCCGCCGATCGTCTAATCCTCGCCACAGAGATGAGGACATCAGCCAGTATCTCCCAATGTCTACGAGCAATTTTGCGTTTAAGGTTGATGCTGTCCCTCGAGACAAGACGTCCGCCATTGACCACCTTCCCTGTAGTATATATCCCCAACAGACAGGCAAAGACTCAATAGTCCCAAATGCCTCACAACTCACCCACTTGGCACCACCGACTCATTTAGTTTGTATGTCAAATCCACCGTACTTCTCGGCCGAGTGAAGACCTTCAACGGACGCTTCAAGACGAAATTCGATTGCGGCGCCATAGGCATCGATCCACGGGAGACTGCCGAATTCCAGATGTTAGATGCCGCCATAACAGCATTCAAGCTGAGCATTCCCAAGGAGTTCAGAGAACCAACTGGGCCCGATGGAAAGGTCGATCCCACCCTGTACTTAGCCCTAGTGATACCCAATGTGTAAGTGCTCCTCATGTTGCTGGGCACGACAAGGAGCGTTGACCAAAGCCTATCCTTTAGAGCCATGCTCCTTCTCCATGACCCGCATGCGAATTTGGACTCGCCAAATTGCCTGTCAGCCGACCGGATGCTGACGGCTGCAAGGGCAATTCTCGACTTGATCTACAAGGTAAGCACTGAAGTGAAGCCGATCGAGGAGTATCACGATTAAGACGTCCTTCCATGCGTTCGTTAGCTTACTGCGACGAGCTTCGATCTCATGCTTTTGGATCATTCTTGCTCAGTAAGCGTAGCTACGGACTACCTAGCTGCGTCGAGACCCTGAAC
This sequence comes from Tulasnella sp. UAMH 9824, assembly GCA_019633595.1. Taxonomy (NCBI): domain Eukaryota; kingdom Fungi; phylum Basidiomycota; class Agaricomycetes; order Cantharellales; family Tulasnellaceae; genus Tulasnella; species Tulasnella sp. UAMH 9824. The sequence continues at coordinate 15,979 of WSUI01000533.1, forward strand.
ATCATCCTCTGTAGTTCTGCTGGTTCGTCGCCGCAACAGCACTAATCAGGTTCCTCAAGGCGAAGATTATGCAAGGTGACGAAGCCGAGACTTTGAAACTCACTTCCGAAATACAAGTAATCCGGTAAGTGGAAATATTCCCCACACTTCCCGGCGTAACGCTTAAGGCTCGGCGCAGCTTCATGCTCCAGAATCTAGGAGCCCGTACTATTGTGGGATGTAAGTTCTTCGACGCTTTCGAAAGCGTTTTTTGCTAATTCCACTGTCTCAGTGCGCCAAAACATGATCCTCGAGGAAATGTACGCCGCCGAAGTTCAACCGCTGATTGACCGAGTAGTGTCACCACCAACCGCTGAAGACCTGTCCGCCGCCGCCGGGTTCTTCGGAATGTTTTAATAGCACGCTGGTCTGCTTTCGATTCCATTTGTACTCGTAGGAAACCCTTAGAGATCTGTTATTCTTTCTAGCGCGAATAATACCCTAGCTATCCATGACCTTCAAATGAGGTGATACCGTATAATCCGCGCCTGTCTTACTGCGAACTTCGTCCTCCGTCACACCCGGGGCAAGCTCCGTCAAGGTCATGGTACCGGAGCGTCGGTCAATGTCGAAGACGCACTACGGCACTCAAGTTAAAACCTGGCCCTAGCGAACAGAAACGAACTCACCAAATCGGTAATAATTTGGGACACGCATCGAACTCCGGTCAGCGGTAAATCGCAAGTCTTGAGGATCTTGTGCTTTCCGCCCTTTGCTACGTGTTCCATTAGAACGATGACCTAGAATCGCACTGTGAACACCAATCGAAGTCACTCGAAACATCGGAGAACCTTACCTTAGTTCCATCGGGGTTGGAGACGAGATCCATGGCTCCACCCATTCCTACCGGACACACCATCGGTCAGATGAACCCCCGGGCGGATGAGACAACGGACCTTTGACCATCTATCGAAAATGCTGTAAGAATGGCTTCCTACGCGGAACGTCGAGTAAACACCCTTACCTTGCGTGGAATCATGAAGTTAGCAAGATCTCCCGCTTGAGACACTTGGAATGCCTGAAACAAGGGTTTAGCGTTCAGGGTAATGTGGGCCGGTTTGCAGACTTACGCCTAGCATGGCGACGTCGATGTGACCACCCCTGCAAGAAAGAATGTACCGTTAGACATGATCTAAGAGACAATAGAAACGAGTGTCTTTGCCTAATCATTCCGAAGCTCTCCACACTGTCGAAAACGGAAGCGCCTGGGAGAAGCGTGACAGTCTCTTTGCCGGCATTGATGACATCGCTAATAAGGGTTTAACGTAAGTCTCGGTATTCGTCCGAAGCGAGTTGCAGGGAAACTGACGGATCAACCATGGGTTCTATTGGATACGGACCAAATCCAAGGATACCGTTCTCCGACTGTAAGTGCACCTTGACACCTTTTGGAACAAAGGATGGTGCCAGCATTGGCATTCCAATTCCTGAAGTCGGAAGACACATCAGACCTGACTTTTTACGGAACGCGACGAATAGGTATCCTACCGAGATTAACGTAGAAACCATCTTTGAGCTCCTTCGCCGCTCGCTTAGCAATGCGTTCGCGACGGAGGGCGTCTTCATCCTTTTGGATCTCTTTCGGCTCTCCAGAGGCAGATGAGGCCGGAGAGGTAATCCTAAACTCAATCTCCTTGGGTGCAGTCGATTTAATGACGCGGTCTACGTAAATGCCTGGAAGGTGAACATGCTGCGGGTCGAGGCTGCCAGCCGGAACGATCTCATCCGCCTTGCGACAAAAGAAAAATTAGTTCAAAAACCAAGGGAGTGGGAGTGTATGCAGCTTGTCCCATACCTCGACTATCGTCACTCGGGCTGAACGAGCCATCGCACCAGAGAAGTTGTGCTGGGTGTATCTACAGGCCCTGTTAGCGCCTTTCGATCCGAAAGACAGAAGCTAGACGAACCTGAATATGCAATTGCCGTACTCGTCGGCTTTCCAGACTCGGATAATTGCAAAATCTCCATGTCTATTTTTGCCGCTCAGGTTAACACGATGCAACAGAGAACTAATTCTGGTCACATACAGAGCTTCTTCCATAATGTAATTCCTACCGTTAAATTCTCGCACTTCTTTCCGCTTTGCGTGAACCTCCACTGCCCCGGATCCGTCTTCTTTGTACTTTACTGGAAGTTCCCCGGACTCGACAGCTGTGCCATAGCCGGTTGGGGTAAAGAACGCGGGTATCCCGGCTCCAGCGGCACGAATACGTTCAGCAAGGGTGCCTTGCGGGCAGAGTTCGATCGAGACTTTGCCAGCCAGATATTGAGACTCGAAATGCTTGTTAGTGCCGATATAGCTGCAGACTACTTTGGACAGCTGTCCAGTGTGGATGAGTTTGCCTAAAAGAGCCGTGATGAGAGACAATATCCGGTGTGTGACCATGCCTTGCTCACCGAGGCCCTTCTCTCCCAGCCCAGCATTGTTACTTGCAGCGGTAAGACCGGTAATATCAGGTCGTCTTGATATGGCTCCAATTAAAGTGTCAGCGACCCCACATAACCCGAATCCTTTCAAGGCCTCCGTCAGTCCAAGTTCCGATGATGCTGGTGACGACGACTACTCTCGTACCTCCGCTTAATACTGTGCTACCAGGCTTAATATCTGCAACGGCCTCATCCGCGGAATAAAATATTTTCGACTGTCGTCGCTCCTTGTTTCCTGGGGCTACCTGTAATGACGACGCTGCATGCTGCAACGTCCGCGTCAGGTACAGTTGAGGACGACGAGCGGCGGCACGGTAGGCCAGTAGCGATCGCTTGGGAGCAGTCATGGTGGATGTAGAGCCGGAGCAAGGTGAGATTTGTTGCCAGAACTTTCAATCCGGGTCATGACCATGGATGCCGCGGTCCAGCTCCGGCCGTCCACGTGAGTTATATTTGCTCAATGACGCGCCGTCCCCAAACAACACGAGACTCTCGCCATCACGCGCCCTACATCTACTCTAACTACCAAGCGGTCGATTATTTACGCTCGTTAACGAAAATAGCTGCAGCTCCCATCCTAAACAAATAGACCTATTAGTCAAAGTGTCTGCTTCGTCTAGTGAGGATCGCCGACGAACCCAGAGCCAATGCACATGCTCGTGCAGAGAATATCTTGATCACGACGGCGTAGCTCGGAAAGGCCTGTTACAACTTGCCGAACTCCTGTAGCTCCTAGCGGGTGACCAAATGCTCTGCATATAAGGGTGTTTTAGGCATGCAATTCTGGTGCCGAAAGACTTCAATGGGCTTACATCGCACCACCATTCACATTGACCTTCGCAATGTCCACGTTGAGTTCCTTCAGACAATAAACGTACCTGCGCGTATAATGCGCACTTTATTACTTATGTTCAGATCGAGCATGATGAAGTATCTTACATTGAGGCGAAGGCTTCGTTTATCTGAGTTCAAAGTTAGAACAAGGTAACGAATAGGCAAGTCATGTCGCCATACCTCATACAAGTCGACGTCGTCCTTTTCAAGGCCTAAACGCTGCAGTATTTGACTACAAAAGGCTTAAGCCAAGCCTGCTTTCAGTTTCAGACTTGTGACTTACCGAACAGCACTATCGCAATGGTCGTTCGTCAGCGGCTCCGAGGATGGCATTCGATATGTACTTACGGTACTGGCCCCACTCCCATGACCCTCGGCGAAACACCGACTACGGTTGTAGCAACATGCTTGGCAAGGATGGGCAACCCGAGCTGTTCAGCTTTGCTTCTCCGCATTAACACAACGGCGGCTGCACCATCAGTAAGCTGAAACACCGCAGTTGCGCGTTACCAAAAGATGGTTTTACGGGATAGAGAAGAAAACGAGGTACCTGGCTAGAGTTTCCACCGGTCGACACCGAGTTTCCCCAGTCCGGAAACGCCGGTCTGGCTTTCGCTAAGCCCTCGAGAGTAGTTCCATGACGCAAGCCATCATCGTGATCTGCGACCACAGAACTCGACTGCCCTGTAGCTTCGTCGATAATCGAAGTCTCGATAGGCATGATCTCGTTCTGGAAGCGCCCAGACTTCTGAGCCTCCGACGCCCTAGTGTGCGAGACCAACGCGACTTCGTCCATCTGTTGCCGCGTGATCCCGTAGTCCTGTGCAAGCATTTCTGACGTCCAACCCATGGGCTGTAGCAAATGCATCAATGATAAACTCGCTCTTTCAGATTTGGGCCTAACTCACTTCAGCACAATCTCGAGCGACTTTGTGCTTCTGAATGTCTTCGCTCCCAAATGTCGGAGTTGGACGGGGGCTGCAACAAATCAGGTCAGTAAAATACAAGCACCTTGGGCTAACGATCAAGTATCACTTTTTAGACATGCTCTCATATCCAACGGCGAGTCCGACGTCGATATCTCCCCTCGAAATCGAGTCCGAGACCGAACGAATCGCCATAAGGCCAGATGAACAGAGCCGGTTGATGGCCTGAACGGGAATCTCTTGCGGGTACCCAGCTGTCAGTGCAGCAGCTCGGGCCTCATAGACGGGAGATGGTGGATGACACGTTCCTGTCACCAAAAAGAATTATTCAGCCACCGCGCGAGGGCAATTCAACCGTTCGTCGCTCACCGACTACGATGTCCTGAATTTCGTTTGCGTCAAACCCCAGCCTGCTCCGAACGGAAGAGAGTGTCTTGTGCAAGAGTGCATCCGAGGTCGTATCTTTAAATGCTCCTTTCTTTGCCTTACACATTGGGGTTCGCATTGCAAAGGTCAGAACAACATCGTTCGGAGTCTTCTTCAATAGCTGGTTCACAGCGGGTGAACGCGTTGACATCAGTCTTCTGCTGGACTGCATCTTGTGAGAGTTTCTTGACAGCATTAGTTTGCACTAGGAAGGATGAAAGAGACGGTACAGATCAAGAGCTCGGAGCGGGGGTGGGTAAGCCGCGGGTAAGAACCGAGAAATGTGGTCAGGTGATGGAAGTGGGATCCTACGGAAGACCAAACAACGGGGAGTACATAAATCATAACGACCGGCAGCCGAATTAGCTAAGTTTCTATTTGCCTCAGCCGTCTACTAAGTTCTTCAGCGGCAGGTGTCTCCTCGACATTAGCTCCAGCGAATGGTTCCAACAATTGTTTCGCTCTCTGGAGGTTTGGGGCTTCGGTACTAGCATTCGGCCCCCCACGATTTGCGGCCAGGTCGATTTCGTAGCGTGCCGCGAAGATGCAGCTCTTTGCATATTCTCCCAGATGTTTCCCGAGCTTCTGCGATATCTCTACGCACTGGCGGTGATACATGGCAGCGGTGGCGATATCACCGATTTTCTCATACAAGGCAGCGAGGAAGAGGAAATGCGACGTTTCAGTGCTGTCGGCACATAACTGGGCACGCTTCATACAATCGATAGCCTCGTTCCATCTAAAGCCATACGTGTCAGCAATGACTGAGCCGGCCGTGACACGAGAGACTTACTTTGTTAAGGTTCGATAGCAATTTGCAAGTGCCGTCCACATCCGACTGTCGTAAGGTCTTGATGGAAATGTCAGCTAAGTTAGCAGGTGAAGGGGTTTCAATATCTCATACCTCAGAGCTGCGGCTCTCTGATAGTAGTGCAGTGCGTATTGTGTCATGTCTAACAATTCGTAGGTCTTGCCGAGGCCATACCAAGCACGATAGTCTTTCCGGTTCACATCTGGCAGAAACGCGGTTAATTTTCACTCTACCTCTAAAAAGAGAATGCACTGACCTATAGCGCGACGGTACGCCTCAATCGCGGCATGAGGGTTCTTCATCTCGATATACTCGTGTCCCATCAGTGTCCAGGCAGCGAGGTGGGTAGGATCCAGTTGGATTGCCCTCCGGAAGTATTTAACAGCTTTTTCATGCTCGCATCGTAGACTGTAGTAATTTCCTAGTTACGTTCAAAAGAATCAGACTGAGTCGCTTACCAAGACATGGCCAACCCTTACCGATCAATCCGCAAACCTCAGGGCGATCCTTGTCGGTGCGGATGAAGCGCTGAGCCAAGTCACTCAACTTCGCCCGTGACTGCTGTACATATAGAATATTTGCGAAAATATCCAGGCTATCGATTCGATATGGATCGATTTCGAGGATTGAATCAAATATAGCCTCCGCTTCGTCAAAATCTATCCAGTGAAAACGCCATTCAGTAGGAAGCCCTTATGCGAAGAGAAGGAGAAGGGGACGGACCCCTATGGTGGTATGCGAGGAGAGCTTTTTGAGATCGGATGAAGAGACTATGAGGAAACAGCTCCGTGAGTTCGTTTACTGAATCATCAAGGGTCTCTGGAGGTGCGTTAAATTCTACAAGGATGCGTAGTGCAAGCATCTTGGTTACAGGATGATCAGGTAGGTGCTCCTGAAGACTAGTCCACTGGAAGGAGTAGTTAGATTGTTCCTCGGGAAGGAGTCTTCTGCTCACCTCTTCGGGATCCTCTATCATGGCACCAAGCTGAAGCCAGCAGCTCCAATTCCAAGGATAGGCTCGAACGGACAGGATCAGGCATTCTGTCGCCTCGGCTCGGCGTCGAAGGGCGCCATATATCACCCCCTTCCTAACCACCGAGTCAGGGACCGAATCAAGACTTGAGCGCATAATAACGACTCACTCACAAGTAGAGAAGGAAGGGATCCATTTCGTTCCGCTGGTCTGGGGAGTCCCCGTTATTGACGTCCGAGAGAGTAGCTAATAACGATGGTAGACTCTCGTTGACAGGTTTCTCGTCATACGTCCTACTGCCCTTTCGGTATGTCCAGTTGTCTAACGCTTCCTTTTCGCTAGCCTGTCGGGGAACGTAAGTTGGTGGCATCAGAGATGGAAGGTCAGGCGTACAGACCAAGAATTTGGAATAAACACAGAGAAACCGGGCTTGAGGGCTCTTACACTCTCGTAACATGTGTGCAGTCTTCTCAAATTCTTTGGAGTTGAAGCATTCACGTGCAGCCATGAATAGGTCTTCTTCTAGGGCAAACATGTCGTCTCCGACCCGGATGTCTTCCTCAGTCAACATGTTTGAGTCGTCGGCAAACGATAGAGAATGCCTGGATGACATCGCTTTATTGGGAGTAGAAGTCCGAAAGTTCCCTGAGCTGGCTGCCGGCAAGTGTGCTGGTGGTGGTCTTTCGTGCGCCGGGATATGGAGGAGGAAGTCTCCTGCCCTACGACGATGCTCAGCTATAGCGGGCTTCTCGGGGTTGTTGGACCCACCACTTGGCTGCCGCATACAGTCCTCTATCTGAGCAGTCTTTCACAGCCTTACGGATATCGTTTGCATAACGGTCCATGTTGTAGTCAGGATTGAGAGGAACCAAAGTCGACGCGGTCAACAAACGAAGCGACAAACAAGCCCGCGCGTCTTATTT
>WSUI01000534.1:0-23299 GCA_019633595.1 Tulasnella sp. UAMH 9824
GGGTTGGTTCAAGGGACGGCGGTAGGCGATTTGCGAAGGCATATCCTCCCCTTGGCGTGGTTTTCCGCCATTCATCCCGCCATGCCTCGACGGCCTTGTTCAGCGAAGGGTTGAGGACAAACAAGCAAACAAGCACGTGCATAAACTTCGTCTTTGTTTTTATCGTCCCTTTACCACACTTCACGACCTCACCGTTACCTCTCTCGCTACTCACGCAACCCCCGCTACCTCCTGCTGAACAGCAGCAACAATAGGAAGGTATATAAGCATCAAATAAATCTGTAGGTATCTTAAATCACGGATAGCTGGCACGAAGATACGACAAGCTTCGTTGTTGGTCCATCGGACTCCGTCCACCTCAGCGGCACTCTCCTGAATCATTGCGGACCCCCAGCTGCAACGACAGAAGCTCAACCGGGAATCGAGTGAGTGCAGTCTTTACACATGAATCTTTCAAGTATTAACTCTTAGTTGCACCTCTACTTTCGCCGTTAAATCGGCGAGCGTGGGTTCCATAATCTGAGTAACACCGACGTACCTTTAGACTACCGCTGGCCGCTGTAATAACTTTGCGGTGGCCTTCTGGGAGGTAGGGTTATCCTAACATTGATTGTGCTAAGGTAACCTTGGATCTTATGCTCTGGTGTTCGGTCTCTGTCTATTTTATGTCCGTTGTACAATAAATTAGTATTTGGTTTCATGCCCCTCTATAGTGTCTGATATAGAAACCGTGAAACTGGATGTAATTCAAACAACGCGCCGACATTTTTGAACACTGCCAGCAAAGATGAGAAATTGAAGACAGCGTTCGGAAATTCCAACTCTCGTTATTGTATACAGCGTTGGACATTTGGGCCTAAATCGCCGTGTCTCCGTATTCAACCGTCTAGGACAGGCAGATAATCACCATTCATTGTAACAAGACATCAGTATGGACTGGTGCCTGTGTTCGCTTTTACCGATTACAAAGCGCAAAGTCAGACACTTGACCATGTGGTAGTCGACATCGGTCAACTCACCCGGGGACGTATTAGCTGGCAATAACGTATATATAGCTTTGTCTTGTGGAAGAGGACCGGAAAGCTTGCCATTTTTACGTGATTTTGACGCAAGGTTATGCACAAGTGGGACCGACGAAGACTTGGCGGCAGAAGCGCGTGGTTGGAAAAGGTAAACGAGCAAACCACGGCGCTTTGAGTGACATCATCGATTCATACGGAGTCGTCGATGACACAGAACCGACAGCGCCACAACGGCCACCTGTTGTCGTCAGGATAGCTTCTTCCTGTATGCTGATTGTGGATATGCTTCTAAGAGCGTGTTTGTGCTAAGAAAGAATCCTAGCAGCCGATTGGTCACTCTATATGATCACACAAGCCGTGAGACGTAGATTACGCGGCGAAAAAAAATACCAGAGGTGGGGTAGGGGTTGGCGGAGCAACCAAGGTACGCCAAAGAAAGACCACCGTTACCAATTATGAAAACACCATACCCTGTATATATAATACAAATGTCTTAAAAAATCCATATAGACAGCTGGCAAGTTACATGCAATACGGGTCTAATGGTGGTGAACGAATCAGCAGACAACCAACCGTGGTAAAGTTTGTGTGAAGGGTTCGGGAACGATGTGACATAGCCCGTCTGTAAGAGTCGGCGTTCACATAGTCGCAACAATGATTTATTCGTGCTACCCGAGGGAACTCCGAATGGATCATGGACGAACACCTGACACACGTAGCAGAGTTTGAATCAGGTCGGTTATCTATATTGCGGGTGGGGTCCGCAGCTACAATTTGGATATTTCACTGTTTGCTGTCTCCCTAGACTTATGCAATCGTTCAACAGTTCTGAGGGAACTCTGTAGGATATGAAATTGCACAATGCTACCCCGGATCCCTTATTATAGAGAGACATACGACATTTGTTGTAAACTATTTCATCCTCCATCTATATTCCAGCGACCATTTCGTTGAAATTGTTCTCGGTGAAAACTTCGACCTTCTTGAAGATGTACTTGGTCGGCATTCCAGAGGTATTCTCACGGCCCCTCTTCCCCCAGTACAATAGACCGAGCCCGGTAATGCAAACCACGCGATCGTTATCGAACAGCTTGTCCTGCTTGCCGATTTCCATGTTTTCGGCCGAGAATCGAGCACCCTTCTCTGGTATGAAAGGCTCGAAGTTCGTAGTGATCCGTTTTTCTTGAAACACGGTAAGAATCTTGACCGCATCCGCCATGATTTCCTTCAATTTCGGATCGAAGGTCGCAGCGAAGGCGTAATCGTCGGGGCAGCGGTTCTTCATGACCAACCGACCAGCCGTGCGGCAATAACCGAGCGCCTCGTTTCCATAGACCTGAATCGCTTGTTCCTCATCCGGAAAGACTTGTTGGAGGTAACGATGAGTGATGTGTCGCCATCTGCCATATGCAGGCTGGGCCTCTAGTACAGGCAAAATCCGCCATTTGGTTAGCCGATTTATGGCCCGGGATCAGGAAAGGTGGGAGTTTGATTACCTCCATTCATAACTTTGCCCGAAATGCTTCGCAGTACCATATCGATGCGCTGCCCCTCAGCAGTGCTAGTCAGAGGCGCTGAGAATGAGAACAGAATCTTCGTCACCGTCGCTACAATACACGCTCTCCACGCCACCTGAAGGAAGAGGGCAGCATATTTAGTCTTTCCAGGCGTAGAATTGTTGAGAGCGTTGACAAGCGGGATTCCAATGACCCGGGTGAGGTTCGCCGCTTCCTCCTCGGACGCATGCTTTTGATCCACACTTCCTTCGGCCGGCTTCGAGGCATCTTTAATCAATCGACCTGATACGTTACGGCAGAAACTTTGAATCTTCGTGTTGATAGCTTCGACCATATTGGTGATGTCCGACTCGGAGCAGTCGTCATACATGCAAAGGGTTTTCTTCATCTCCGCGAGCTCGACGTCTTTCTGCTCCAGCTGGGCCCTTTTCTCATCCAGTTTGATATTATACTCTCTCTCCTTTGACTCCAGGACTTTGATATATCGTTCGATTTGACTCTTCAATGCCTGATTATCGGCCCACAGGTCGTGATTCCGGACCACTAGTTCATGGTTCTCGGTCTTCAGCCTCCAATTTTTCGTTTTCAGTTCTTCAACCTGATCTGAGGTCGTCCATCCGAAGAGATCTCCAACTGTCTGTAATGCGGTGCGCTGACTGGGGGTTCCGGAACCTGTCTGTTCAGCTGCGCCCTCTATCCTGGTTGTTGGGACGTCTTGACTTCGAGGAAAGCCACCGGCCATCGCCAAATCTTCTCCTAGACTACCTGCGCCACTATCTTTAGTTTCGTGTTTGGTGGAATTGGGGCCCATTAGTTAGATGGTGATGGTGTAAGGAGCAGACGGACTCGCTGGAGAATGACCCAACCACCAGAGTTCCTTCTTATTGTCGGAAATGGACTGCGCACTCATCTCTCGTAATGATTGTCTTGACGAATAGTCTGTTGTACATCAGATACGCATCGATGAACTTTGATCATGCGAAGGACCTTCCTTTCACCTGTTTTGGACAGGGGTCACTTGCCTCTTGGCCGCTAAGCGCTGAAGAGGCCCTTCCACACAGGCGTAAGACACACCTCATAAAGTGATACAAAAGTAGTAGAGGCTCGATTATAGTCTCCATCATGACCACTCGCTCTACCTACTGGGCACTAAGTCTATACTCGCAATCGCTATTGACGTCGGTACCACGTTGGGCGGCGCATCGTACACCTTCCTTAAAGCGGGAGAGGTCCCCAAAATATATGACGTTCGCGGGGATGATTAATCACTAGCAATATCTCCCGGAGTATTAGAACTATACGCCATATTTATCTGGGCTTGGCCTTGTGTATTGGGGCAAGAAGGGGCGGAAGAACACGTCCGGGGTGCCGGCAAGTCTTCACGGAGAACAATCTTCGTGAGACAGTCCTAGTGTATAGACGAGAGGAGGACTAGGGAACCAAGGGGTGGGCGAGGTAGCATTTTACTTTGTGACGGCCGAACTAAAGCAACTCGTACGATGTCATGCGACATAGACCACGCGATCGAAGGTTGTATCCTGGGTGCCGACTTCCATGCATTGGACTGAGAATCCAGTACCGTTTTCTGGTGCGTAAGGCTCAAAACTTGCCGTCGTTAGCCTTGCTTTGAAATTAGTGAAGAGCTTGACCGCATCTGTCATGATGTCCTTCAACTTCAACCCAAAGGTTGTCGCAAGGTCTGTTCCTGAAATATTCGCACCGCAATTTTCCCTCGTATTAATGGTGCAGGTTGGACCAATTCCTTGGATAGTGATGGTGCGGAGAGCAAACCGACTCGTCGGGCAAAGGCCCAACCACTCGATTTCTTCTTATCTTCAGCGGCGGACTGCGCACTCACTCTCGTAATAATTGCCTCAGCGGAGAGTCACCTGTACATCAGATAGGAGTCGATGAATTTTGATAATGCGAAGAGGGACCTTCCTTTTACCTGTTTTGGACAGGAGGTCCGCCTGCTTCCTAACCACTAAGCGCCGAGGAGGACTATTTGCGCAGTCTTAAGAGACATCCTACACAATAAAGCGGAAAGTAGAACTACCCTCACTATCTCCCCCGTCATGACCACTCGCTCTACTTACTGGGGCTCTAAGTCCATACTCGCAATCGCTATTGACGTCGGTACCACGTTCAGTGGCGCATCGTACACTTTCCTAAAAGCGGGAGAGGTCCCAGAAATATACGATGTTAGCGGGTATGATTCATCGCTAGCAATATCTCCCAGAGTACTAGAACTATACACCGTATTATATGTAGGTTTAAGGGACAAGAGAATAAGCAAAGCAATTCAAAAGTCCCCTCAGTACTCTTCTACACGCCTAGTGGCGAGCTTGTCGCGTGCGGCGCTGAAACGAAGAAGCTCAGATCACGCAAGGGGATTAGAACCGAATGGTGGGCATGGCCGCACATCTTCTGCTTCTCACCAGGTATGACTGAGCTTTTTGGTTGGAGGGAATAGGTTTAAGCTGAAGCTACGGCCGACGTCATTGAAAATCAATGTTCCCGAAGTCAAACTACCTCCTGGTCGCGATGTCGTTGACGTCTTCGGGGACTTTCTTAAGTACATGTACGACTGTGTTCAAACGCACATCGTTACTACCCGCGTAGACGGCGACGAGATTTGGTCCTCGTTGAATGGGACAGCAAGATTTGTCCTGAGGTATGTTTTATCGTCCGCTAACAACATTCTTCCGCTCACGATGATCAGTCACCCGAACGGTTGGGGATCTCACCAGCAGGGAAGAATGCGCGAGGCGGCGATCCGAGGTGGTCTTGTACCCGATACGCCCCAGGGCAGGGAGAGAATCGAATTTGTTACCGAGGGCGAAGCTAGCTTTCACTGGTGCATTGATCAGGCACTGACGGGAGCAACGCTGAAGGTTTGCTCCATACTAATAATAATCTGGGGAGGGTATTAACATTATAGCTATTAGGAAGGAACGCGGATCATCGTAGCGGACCTCGGAGGGGGCACAATCGATGTCTCTTCGTTCCTCGTCAAGACGCCAAGACCACTTCGGCTCCAGGAACAATTGGCGCCTCAATGTGCGAATTAAATCTACACATTCCATGATACTAAGTTCTTTACGTTTTTTTTATGAAGGCGCTGTGGAAGGTTCAATCATTGTCACAGATAGATTTGTGAAGTCAGCCAGACGTGAGAAGACACACTTTTCTGACTTCTTAGATCTCGATTGGACTGAAACAAAATCTGTTAGAAAAACTTCAAGGCACTCCTTACAGTCACGAAGGATATATAGAGACCTTGCGCGAGGATTTCGACGAGGACGCAAAGTGCCTTTTCCGAGCCAGCGAAGACGGCGGAGATGATGTGTATACAGTGCGTATCGGGGGTCGAGGGGATGATTTCGAGGACGAAAATGGGCTTTGTAGCATTGAGCTTGGTTACCTGAATGTTAACCGGTGCGTGCTCTGCGTCGCGAAGCGAAGTTCAGGTGCTGATGAGTAACTGACCCGTCTAGTGAGGACATCGCTGCGGCCTTTGAGCCTTCTCTAGTTGCCACAGTAAACGCAATCCGAAAGCACATAGCAGGGCGGCGCGACACGGTAAAACTACTCTTCCACACTGCGATCGGTTTTCGAATTGATGTCCCATCTTTCGGTGCTCCATGCAACCTCAGCACGTTTTCCTTGTTGGAGGGTTTGCTGCCAGTCCTTGGATCCTTAGCGAGACAAAACGGCGTCTAAAAGCAGTCGGGATTACATGTGAGGTCAAGCGGGCCGACAGTAATACGTACGTCTGGGTGTAAGAGGTTACGTCGCTTTGGAGGTTCTTGACCAGCTCGACGCGACAACTATTGCAGGGCTAAAGCTGTCGCCCATGGCGGGGTAGCCTTCTATCTTGACCGCAATGTCACCGAACGAACAATGAGACACACCTACGGAGTGTCTCTTCAACCATCTTACAACCCGTCGAACTCAGAACATCAAGCAAGGACAGACAAGTTACGGACAGATCCGATATCCGGTCACACTTACGTCAAAGGCGGCTTCTTCGCACTAGTAAAGAAGGTGAGAAGTAACCCTGAATGCAGTGACTACATAGCTTACTGAGAGCCGATTAGGGTGAGGTCGTGAAGGTAGATAGCATCTATCGGGAGCACGTCGAGAGTGAGGCCTACCGTGCACCTGAAGTGGTTACCTGGACCCAAACAATTGAACGGTACAACGGCACTCGAGACAATGTCACATTCACTGACATGGATCGTATGTTACCGTGTACTATGGCAGTACCTTCTCATGCACTTACATGGCTTTTCATAGCGTTCGCGTTTGAGGAGATAGGCTGGTTCCGCTGCGAAATACCGGCGTCCGCGATGACAAGGCGGACTGGAAAGCATGGCGCTTACTATGCCGTCGACTTTGATATTGTCATTACTTTGGGGACAGTTGAGATTAAGGCTCACGTCGAGTGGGAAGACAACGTAAGTGTGATACCGCGCAAGGAAGACCTCTTCATTGAGTCGTCTTTCGGCACACAGGGCAAAAAGATGAAGTGAGCAGCTGAAGGAAGCGCAGAGACTTTATGCTGAATTATATCTTGTAGAACTCCCGCGAACAGCATGTGGGAGGATTATTATTAAGTTCAAGATGCGCCAAGGCCGACATTGGAAAGAAAGGCTGCTTGAAAACACATCATTCAGAATAAAGAGCCTTTATAGCTTAGAAACGATGTTAAAATAGGATTGCTATACTGTGCTATGGAATGGAAGATATACGGCCGCACTATGCGTACAATCCACTGCCAAAACGAATTTCAGAACCAACGAGCGAGGAGAGACCGACTATGAACAGATACTCTTTTGAGCGCGATGTAATTCAAGGGGGTTATTTCTAACAATCGAAAAGGCGAGCCAGAGTACGAAAATAGTGACTCACCGACTGAACGTTGAGCGGGGTGAGGTTGCGAGGCGGATAACGTCTACCGGAAGCAGTTCCACAGGAAAGCCTACCGCGAGCCAGAAGGAGTTACCTGGTCCCAATCGTTCGAGAGACACAATGACACACGAGACGATATAACATTCATTGACACGGATCGTGTGTATATGTTTTGCGTTGGAATGACACGCTCAGACTCACTGCATGGATTCTACGGGGCCCACATTCGAAGCCATAGGCTGGTGCAATGCGAAATACCACTGACCAAGCGAACAGGCTTCTTCGCGTCTGCGCTCGGAGAATCGAACTGACTCTTGAGATGGACGGGGTTACAAGATTTCTATATGCTGTTGAATATGACATTGTAAGTGCATTAGCAACCACGGAGAACAAGGCAGACGTCGAGTGGGAAGAAAACGTGAGTGCGATAGGGTTATGGATGACAACCTCCGATGACTTGTCGTTTTGTGGACAGGGAGAAAAGGAGAAGTGAGAAACGAGCACGAACCCTAAGGAGTTGAGGCTAAAATCCACTTTCCAGGACCCCGGTGAAGAGCATCTGGGAGGAGGATGAAGTACATGGCTCATCACGTCTTGAATCCAGGAAACTTTGCAGCTCACGGAAACAAGGAGTGATGCCTGAGGAGTGATGCCACCGTGTAATTGATAATGTATTGCAATGGGATAGACGAAACAAAGCCGTAAACACCGAGCAAGCCGAACGATGCTGTCCGGTCATGAATGCGAGATGCATCTGGTAGTCTTCCAATAATGATAGACTTAACAGAATGAGATAAGACGGTCAGAATCCCAGCGGATTTTCACGGAGGGTAAGCTAGAGTAACTCGTGTTAGCGCACGCGCGACCGGTCCAGCGATCCTGCAACGCACTCTAGTCCACTTGGGAACTTTATGAATCCCCTTTCGATATCCTTTTGACCTTCGATTGAAGACAGTGTATTTGTCTTTGGCTGGCATTTCGTGCTCTTTTGGTAACGCGAGAGCTCTTGTCTGGAATGTCATTCGTCAGTGACGTAAAAGAGCAAGAGCTTGAATGATAGAGACAAACCAAACTTTCGCATTGTACACCGCTCTGGCGGACGGTCTCGATGACTTGGTCAACGTCCTTGAGCCTCTGGCGTTGGCGTGCTTTACGAGGGACCGACAGGCGCCATGGGACTTTCCTGTTGAAGTGGCATGAGACATGAAGCAGAAACATATGTTAATGGATTACGCACCAAAGTAATCCACTTGCGCTGACTGGTGATGCTCTGAAAGCTCCAAACATCGAGGTTGAGTGAAGTGAATGAACGGTCGGTTCCAAAATATGCGAGGTCTGGAGCCTTCTCACGGCCTGGCGATATTTGGATGCGTGCCTGAAAGCAGGGTCCTTGACCAAATCCCGCTCCTCAAGCAATACTCGGTTCGGATACGAGAAAGAAACCTTAGAACCGCTTGGTTATCGACGAATGCGGGGGATGGGTTGGGAATATTTGTATCTCGTCTGGAGTAGAGACGGAAACATCCCCCTTCCTTGCCAGAACTCTAGTCTGTTGTTATTCTGTACACTCCTGTAGACGGGCAGCGAGGCACAAACCTGTTGAATTGTTCCAGGAACAACATAATCCATCAAATAGCTTCGAACCATCCACATCAGCTCCAGTCCCGGTTTCAGCTTAGGCCAACGGGCCTTCGGCCCCTCTTTTCCAAGGGTTTCGTTCTCGACCACTTCGTTCAACCACCCCACCCCTATCCTCCGTCGTTTATCTCTTTTACAGTATTCACATCAGCCCATGTTAGCTCTAGGTTCTCGGGACTCGCACAACAAAGCATCGCGAGGCCTCAGTACCGATTTGCCTCAAGATCAGCCAGTTCTCTCAGTCGGAAACCTCCTCACTCTCTTGACCGTAATTGCAATCATCGTTCTCTTTGCGTCTTGGGCCTTTCAGATCCCAACACGCCTAAAACGGTGGCGATCCCGTTCACGAAGAACAACGTTACGTCCTCTAATGTTGCCCGGAGTGGCAGAGCTCACACGAGGCAAGACGTCCGACCCTTTCATAGGACCTAGAAGCTCCATCCAGCAGGATTGGTCTCTGAAGGGACCTGCAAGACCCGCGCAGACCGAGATGGGCGACTGTAGTCCAGAAAAATTGGAGCCGAGTAGTCGTTGGTCTATCGAGACCGATGTGAGTGATACTTGCTTGGCCTCGAAGAACGAGCGGTGACTAATTCCTCGCCTTTCAGAATGCCAGACTCTTGCCGTATCCTCGTACAGCCTACATTTCACCCGTCAAGAAGAGAACCGCGGTACAACCCATTCGGTTCTTGTGGCGCAAAGATGGGAGGCTGTTCTTTGCATCCAAGCCGACAGGCAAGGCCAGCCCAGGCACCGCGATGGGAACGGGCCAAACATCCCCTCTCTTTCTATATAACCCCGTTGCGATTCAGCCTTACGAGAAGTTGAAAACCCTTCCATTCGTTTGATCCGAGTAACAATACAGCAAGCAAAGCAGTCCTTTTCTCTTCACATTCTTTTGGGGTTTACTAGTTCTTTCGGGCTTTCCTTACATATAAAACTGTATACTACGGGTATTCATGTCGTAGATTAGCACGCGGAGCAGCCAACGGGACCGACGTAAAGATGTATATCAAATCTGCAGCTAGCGACAAGAGGAAAAGCTGACTACTTCTTCTTGGCATCCCTGACACTCAGCACGATCTCGTCACCATCATCAAAGTTGTAGGTCGCCAAACTCATCGAGTTGGTTAACACCTTGTTCCCGTAGCTCAGCTTCACCCTACCAGCCGCCAACGCACTCTTGATGTAGCTTAAGATCCTCTCCCGCAAGGTGGACACCAGCAGCGTGACGGGCAAGTCTTTGATCTCCACCACAGATCCGTCCATGTTCCACTCCGGCTTGAGGGGAACCTCGCTTGTATCTGCCGATGGTAGACGGACGGACAGTGTGATGGGCTCGGGATGGAACGCGATCCAATCGGCCTCCTAATAAACAAAGCGGGCTACGTCAGAAAATTTCCAGGTTGCAGGAATGAAAGGAACACTCACCGGGTAATACTGCCCTTCGGGAAGCTTGGCAACCTTGGGCCGCTTAGCAGGTGGTGCCGAACCCATTCCAGGCATCGAGCCCTCCATCTCGTCAGCGGACCGCGTTACACCAGCAACGTGAGGCGGTCCTTCACCAGACATCTGAGCCAGACGTGAGGGGTGCATGCCGCCCATAGGACCTCCCATTGGCGGTGGCATCTGCGGAGGAAATCCACCTGGGCCAGGCATAAACCCAGGATTTGGTGGAAGGCCAAAGCTACTTGGTGGAGGGAATCCCATGCCGTACTGCGTAGCTGGCTGGGGACCTGAAGCTACACTGCCAGCCGCGTAGGCTTGACCTGTCGCCGGGTTGATTAGTGGATTAGGAGGTAATGATGGGGGTAGAGCTGGCGGTGGAGGTCCAGGGGCCATAGAAGGTCCACCAGCAGACGGTCCAATGCTGGGGCCAATCCCGGGGCCAGTCGTACTTGGGTCCGCTCCAGCCAAGCCCTTGGCTTTCCAGATGCTGGCGATTTGCTCGTCAAAGTTGACGTTGCTTTGGAACTTGTTGACGGTTCCTTCCTTGGTTGCGGTAAAACCGTCCCACGCTATCTTCTCTCTTTCCTTTCGCTTCGCCTCCGCCTCGGCTTCGAGCTGCTTCCTCTTGACCTCGTCCGCCTCGTCGTCGACGAAGGCGCGAGCGAGCTGCTTGAGCGAGGTGACGACGTTGGCTCCGAGTTGCTGCTCGTTCCCGACCGCGCGGCGGGCTTCAAGCGCGTCGCGCTGCGACTTCCATCGCGGGTCGAGAAGCTCGATACGGGTGTGCTCCTCGAGTTGGTCGACTGGAATCGATTGTCCGCAAATTTGACAAATAGTCGTCATCGTCTTCTCGGCCTTCTTAGCGGCAAGAGCTGCAACGAGAAAAAGTCAGTGGACCGATAAAAGCAAAACAAAAGGAACGACACATACTCTTTGGAACGTAATCCTTCCGAATCTTCATTGGCGCCGCACTGAGAGCCTGGGTTGCCCTCGCTCGTTCAGCTTCTTCCAGTTCCTTCCTTTTCGCCTCCGAAACAGCAGGTTCTTCAACTTGCATGGCCGAATCGTCAGGTTCTGAAGTAGCCGCATCGTTCTCGGCGGCAGCTTGAGCAGCTCGTAAGGCCTCCACCTCCGGAGCGGCGGTTTCCATGACCAGTGCAGCCATCTTCTTCTGCGCCAGAGTCATGTTTTCGATTTCAGCAATAGACATGGGCGGAGGTAGCTCTGACTGAGCGTCGGCAGGGGTGAAGTCGATTGTCTGAACGATGGCGTAGTCGTGCCAGTCGATCTCGGCGAACGCCTTGCGCTCGGCTTCCTGGTCGTCGTTTCGTCGCTTCTCTCGCTCTTGACGGTACGCCTCCCATTCCGCTCGCTCACGAACCCTCTCCAAAACCTTCCACTTCCCGCTCTCTCCCTTGATTTCGGCGAGGTCTTCCAGCGCTTCGGGTGGAGGGATGAGGATCTTCGTGTACTGGTCAACCATACGATTGAAGTAGCCAAACAGTGAATGAGTAGGCCGAAGGAATTCGAATTGAGGGTTTCGGCCTTCGCGGGCGGTGAGGGAGGTGACCCAACCTTGACCTTGCCGAGCAGCAAATAATGCGGTGAGTTTCAAAACGTCACTAATGGCATCGTGTGGATTAGAAATGAATATGTATGAAAGCCCACGATGCACACGTACAGGTCTAAAGCAGTGAGTGAAGGCTTGGCTAGGACAAATTCTTGAGCTGGAGGCTCCTTTGGTATCGCTTCCTTAGTTCGAGCGAAGGGTGCATCTGGAGCTTGGACGATCTCTTCTTCCTTCTTGCTCTCTTGCACTTCTGGCTCCTCTTCTCCTGACTTTATTTTTTCGATACGGTGCCTGTAATAGGCATGATAGGCATCGGTAGGATTCACGAACGTGAACTTTGGGTCCTGACGGTGCTTTTCCCTCAGCTTCTCTTCAAATTGTGTTGGGTCGGCGGAGCGTGCTACGAAAGAGGCGGTACGATCGATTATGGCTGAAGGCGAGCGTAAATAAGTTCAGTATCGATAGCACTACAGCAAGGCATTTGGCACTCACTTCGAATGTCGGGCGGTGGATAAATTAGTCCTTCAATGTACTTTGAAGTTTTGGGTGGTGAACTTGATGGGGCCGGTGTGTCGTCCCCGGAGTGACCGTTGGCCCCGTCTAGGCCATTGGTGGCACTCTTAGGAGGGGGCAAGACGAGTGCAGACATGGGGGGGGGGGAGGTGAGGTGGTAGTCGAAATTGAAAGTGAGTGAACGTGACCAAACAACTCTCCCTCTCCTCCATTTCTCTAGACCGCCGGCTTCCCTGTAGCCTCTCCAAATACACAAGTCTTCCCCGGTCTTCCCGAGTTGTCTGTCCCCGTGTGCGGAAAGAGTGCTTCAACAACTTGCCTCTCGTCTGGTGACACCTGGGCATGCTGCCTCCAGCAACCCCGGAAGAGACACCGCGGACCACCCACGTCCTACGACCTCATCATATCGCAATATTATCTGTATTCATCCTCGTCCTACGAGAACCGCCATCACCTACGTTCAACCTTCACATATGGCGCGTTCTAGCCCGAGAAATAGCGGAGGTTTGTGCCCGGGCCTCTCCCTTGACGTCGACTGATTGTTAACTCCCGAACTTTGGAAGACGCGTCCACCGAGGTCATTCGAGCAGCTAATCCAGGCAATTGTAACCGGTCCCTATGAATATGCAGACGAAAACGTCAAGATGGGTCGTGGACTTCGGAATGTGGTATGTAACGCCAATATCCTGAGCGCGAATCCGCCAATCATGCAAGACGTCCATAGCCGAAGCACCTTTACACTCATGACGGGATGTCCCAGTTCTTTGCCGGTAATACTCCGCTCTCTTTTACGTGCTTTCCATCTCTAAACCGTTGTTTGCAGATGTGATCGCGTTTGTCCCCGAACGAGACGATGAGGCAGGTCGATCTGTCTTGGCCGGAAACTATGCTGTCGAACGCAGGTCGTACTTTGGACTCTTTATTCGACGCTGCTATTTGAGCTTCTTCAAACTGTCCTGGCGTGGATCCATCAAGCTCCTGGCTGATTACAAGAACTGGGTCGAAGGCAAAGACGCAGGATACAATCTGCGTCCTACCGACCGCGATGGAGGCTTGTTGCTGGTCCCAACCATATCAGACGAGCAGAACCAGGCTCAGATGGACCCTTATGAGCGGTACGAGGTTTTGGACGTTGGGTAGACTGACGGGTCTGACCTTCACATTTCGGCAGCTACGAGAACGCAGTCAAAATCGGAGACATTCATTCTGCTATTGAGAACCTGCGACGATTCTTCGATCAGCAGTTCTCGCTGACAGACGAATCAGGCCTAACTCAACACGCTCTGTTGAATCTTGCTCGGCTTCATTATTCCTTGGGCGAGTTCCAAGCAGCAGGCAGTGTGAGTGCCAGGCTCGTGGGCAAATACCGGTGACTGAACAGTAGTACTCGTTCCAGGCCGCTGAAGAGGCCCTCAAGCTTGCTCGCAACGCCAACGATGCGCTGACAGCTTTGCACTGCAATAAGCATGTATCTCCGTCCACCCAAGGCATCTCTCGATCTAACCGAATATTTCTTCCAGTCTCCTGAAGCGCCTCATACCTGCGTCTTCGAGTCCAGGAAGCAACATCAGCGCGACCGTCAAACCAAATACGGCGCCGCTTGAAGTGCTCTTTGAGGTGGCAAAAGGAATTGTTACTGGCGATTCGCTCCGTGCGGCTTTCCGGAAACTTTATCAAAGCATCGGATGCGGAGATGCTAGTTACGCGGATTCGACTGAAGCGAAGTGGGCTCGACATGCTGTACAAGCAACGTTGTGGACCTATGCCGGTACGTCGACTGGATGGGGAGATGACCACAGTGATTCCAACGTTCTGAAACCTAACTCTAGGGGTGGAATCGCTTGCTCAAACCCATGAGAACATCGTCATTACATTCACCGAAGCGGGCGACGACGATTCGCGGCTGAACGCGCTGCGCGCCAAAGCGAGAAGAGTCAGTACCTGGCCTTCCAAAATCAATATAATTCGCTAATTGCTCCCGATCAAGATGGTCCGTCAGGGCAACTGTGGTGGCGCGCTAATGGTGCTTATGGATCCTGAGACTTGGCGCGGTCTGACGCTGCGGCAGTACGGTTTGTGGTCATCCGACGTATGGAAAGCACTATTCGAAACTGCTAAGCGAAGGTGTGCTCCTACATCAATTTCCAACTGTTTTGATGATCCAACGTAGTCGACCTGATTGCTCGCAGACGTCAAGAGTCCCTGATCTCGGATGTTCTCATTCCTCGAAGACCACCTCATCCGCCATTACCTCAGGCACTCGCACACCGAATGGACTTCCCACACAAACATAACGAAGTTGTGGCCGAGAAAATAGCGAGGCGGCTCATGGTAGGATTCTGCTCATCTCGTCGGATCGGCACATGGTAATATACTAAAGGAATTCGTTATCCAGGATGATAAAGAGTATGCCCAGGCATTGACGCACATTTTGGATGCTCTGTGGAGTTCGGAGTACCGTGGTACTTGGACTTACCATCGTCTCGCTGTCGTCCAGCTGGCGGAAGTGAGCATTGAATTCGGCATGGCAGCACGAGGGAGGAGAATAATCGAGGGTTGTCTACCACAAGTGAGGGTTTATAATGTTCATGCCTGAAAGATTTAGGGACCTGATCACCATGCAGATTCTGAACGGAGATGATATCGAGATACGAGCATATGCGTGCCATACTCTAGCAAGATGCATTATAGCGGAGTCCTGGTCACAAGACGATCCGAGAGGTGAGTGCGCACCGCAAGGTTATTTGTAAAAAGGCCCTAAAGATTACGAACTTCGCTATCAGCGAAACCTCCGCCTGCGAAGCAGGTCGCCGCTCTGGAGGAGGCGATCCCCTTCTTGCAAGTCGCCGATACCGATTACAACCAAATCGGTGTGTACACGGAGCGGTTGCACGTCATTTATACGCTCTCGGTGGTGTACCACAACATCGCATTAGGGGTTCAGGCCATGGTCGCTGAAGGGGAGGAGACGATGGTGACCCCGGATACTTCAGTGGAATGGGCAGCGGATCGGGCAGCTTTCGAGGCTAAAGCAAAGCAAATGACGAACGAACGGGATCGAATGGCAGAGATGTACATGGAGGTGGATAAGATGAGGAAAG
This sequence comes from Tulasnella sp. UAMH 9824, assembly GCA_019633595.1. Classification (NCBI taxonomy): domain Eukaryota; kingdom Fungi; phylum Basidiomycota; class Agaricomycetes; order Cantharellales; family Tulasnellaceae; genus Tulasnella; species Tulasnella sp. UAMH 9824. The sequence continues at coordinate 15,725 of WSUI01000534.1, forward strand.
AGGTATCTAGTATGGGCGCTGATGAGGAGCTGAAAGCTGTTTTGGACACGGTCGTAAAAGTCGGCGCGGCCATAAATCGTGTCCCTCCATAATCTCTCGTGCAAGGGCTCCCATCGTGATCGCAGTAGTGAGGATGTAGTATATAAATATAAATGATGCTGATCTATCGCATGAGGTTTTTGCCCAATCTTGCAAGGTGATAGTTGATTGTGGATTTCGCAACTTTGCGGGAGCCGCTCTGTGAAAAAATGAAAACGCGTCCAAAAATGAGCAAAACGGTCGAGAGACGCGACTGAGAGAACTTACAGATGTTTTCATGCATTCCGCGAGGTTTTTAGCTGCCTGGGCGCATTCCCCGGTATTTTTCAGGTCATGCGAGACTGCCCAGCATCCGAGCATTGCTGTCAATTCCGGTACACATGGGTTGATGACATCGGCTGCAAGGACAAAGCGTCAGACTGGTGCGAATTGAATAGTATGAATATTATGTTTTATCTTTACCCTTCCTTGGCTTGACTTTGAGCTTGATGAGTTTTGGCATGGCAAGTCGTTTTTGGGGAGGTGGCCGAAATTTGGGAAGTCGCTTCGTTCGCGTCGGGGATCTCCTGTGATATCACGCGATTGAGGTGCGGCCACGTTGAGATCCCCGCGACGTCAGGGCTGTGAACGCAGCTCGCACCACTCCCGTTCCTCCCTCCAGTCACCATTACAACCATCCTACAACCTTACATCCTCTGCCGACCGCCAACGACCCCAACCTCTCATACAAGTACCCCAGTGATTGAATTCTCTGATGGCTACGAGGGCGGGACTTAACAAGAACAGCTCAGGTAAGTAACTTGCACTGTGGGGAGCGCTTCAAGCGACAGGCGCTGACATTCGATCGGTTCTTTTGAATGCAGCTGTTAAACGGATTATGTCGGAAGCTAGAGAACTTAGAGCAGATGACAGTACGGAATACAGCGCCGGTCCACTCGAGGTTCGTTCTTTCAAATTGAGTTATCGTCCCATTTACGAAAGGCCCCTGATTCTTATTTGGAACTTGTAGGAAGATATCTTTGTACGCCAACCTCGCTAAGCGGAGTAGAGAGCAGATTACTAACAACCTACTGGCTGGATTGTTAGGAATGGCATTGCACGATTCGCGGACCAGCCGACACCGAATTCGAAGGTGGACTGTATCACTGCCGAATTAGCCTTCCTCCAGAGTACCCATTCAAAGCGCCGTCCATTATGGTCCTCACCCCCAACGGCCGCTTCGAACTGAACAAGAAGGTAACGTCTCTTTGCTGTTGTAACTTATGACGTGTAGTAAGCTCACTAAGAATCTGGCGCTATGTCGGCGATGGTTTCCCCTTTTGGATGACGTAGATCTGCATTAGCTTCACCTCTTGTGAGTTCTTCCGATCAGTCTTTCTCTGACATATCAGAATACTGGCTTACACACCACACTCCCATCCTTAGATCATGAAGAGCTTTGGCAGCCTGCCTGGGGTGTCCGTACAGGTTTGTGACTTGCTTCGGCACAGGTCGGTTCGGTCACGCTCACCAAGTCCGGACCTCTCGTAGCTATTATCGGTCTTCAAGGGTTCTTCCCGCTCAAAGGCGAAGCAGCCGTCGGTGTTGGGGCTATTGAATACCCAATAACGGAACGCAAACGGCTTGCGGCTTTGTATGTCATCCCTTTCTTCATGCACGTCCCTTCGGCTAACCTACAATGCCTGCAAGGTCTCGATCATGGGTGTGCCCCGACTGCGGTGTACCAAACATTGAGCTGCTCCCTGACCCACCAGCCAAAGACAACCAGTCAGAAGAGCAACCGTCGACGTCCACTAACCCGACAGCCACTCCGATTCTCCCCGAACCTACCTCCCCTGCCCAAGCAGGCCCGGAACGACCATCGGTTAATGAACCACAGTCTGTTACGCCCACTCTGTCTCAGGATTCATCGTCAAGCTCGCCTGAACTACTATCTAACACTCCAGCACCGGGTACTGCTCCTACGACGCTTCCAACGCCACAACCCGTACCCACTCCGGTCCGCGTTGACACTCAACCTAATGCACCGAACCGGCCACCGCTGTGGCTTGACCTATCGATTGCCTTCTTCTCGATCGTCGTTGCTTATATGATGGGCAAACGCCTTCTTTGGGATTTCGCCAGCGACGACTTCGGACCAGCATGAGACGCATACATACGGGAGAGTCATTCCTGAACTGGAAGTCACGATTCTCATTTGCATGGTCTGCCTCTCTCGCCATTTTACTCGCTCCTTCCCTATTCCTAACCCTTCATTATTCACTCCAAGCTTCGCATGAGGAAAGTCTTGGTTCTTCATTGTTCTCTTTCTGTATATGTACACACTAAATGGAACTTTTGACTGGTTGGTTACTTGAACCGCGCTCATCCTAGGGGCATACGATGCATCTTTGATAACCAGTAAACATTGTCTCGGTAACGAATGCGTGGAAGCTGTAGAATGTTTGACCCAAAACGTGCACCACAGAAGGACAGGAAGTGATCGACATCACAAGGCAGGAGGGACACGGTTCACTCTATGATCAACATCAAGGTTTATCTCTGTTGAGATCGTGATGTGTTCGCTAACGTGCCCTGCCTCATGCTGGATCTCTAGAGATGGCATCCAACTGATGTTTTTTAAACTAGATCTGTACTTGGTAACAGGTGGCGAGGAGGATGGCCGGCTCAGCCCCAGCAATAGAACCAGTCGCAAGTAAGATGCTTTGCTTCTCTTCTTTCTTTCCCAAGACATATTGGGGACAGGTGCCCGCTAGGGTCAGACAGACGTCGACGTCTATGAATATATAGGCTGTACGTTCGGACGAGGGCCCCGCCAGCCCGAACCGAGGCCAGTGCTGCAAGCCGTCGGTAAGTCGCGGTCTAGCACACGATACGGGATCACCGCCTTGAGTTCGACTTTGAAACTCCGGTCCGGACATCCTTTGAGTGTGTCAACTTGTGTTTGAGATTTTTCCGTTGTTCTTCCCATTAGACCTTCCCCATGACCTTCCCCGAGTGATCAACCAGATTTGCAATTTGGGGATAAACTCCGAGTTGCTTGGGTCGTTTGCTGATACAAGAAAGAAACATGTAACGTGTCGTTTTGAAATAGGTGGCTTGGAAACGGTCCTTCCTTGTGTTGCTTGGGAGGGGGTGCCTCATGCAGCAAAACGGTCATTACGCCGAAAGGGGAAACCTCGTTGACAAGCAGCCTCGGACGTTTTTTACCGAACCTATCATGTGTTGAGAAATTGTTAATACCAGGTTTTGGGGAAAGTAATCGATATTATTTTGAGTTTCAGCGAAGGAACTGATCGGTCTCACGGAGAATGAGTGATCTTTGATCAAGTCAGCTGCTGGGTATGTTGGGCGCAGATCGACAGGAGGTCGGCTTTGGCTGGAATGAGATAGAGGAGTCAAAAGGCGCTAGAACATTTCGGCTACTACCACACGACATATTCGGAAGTTGGTGCACGACAAAGACAAGCCCACATGGACAGGCACTCGGAGTATTGAATTGCGCAACTCGACTCGCTTTCGCGTCAAGTCGAGAACGGCGCCGCTAGAGACACGAATAAGACCCGTTTTCTATGATTAAATTGCGGAAGGACTTCTATTATTAGCTTCTATTCGACCGTGGATTTCTTCAATACAATAGCAACTTGATCCTGCCGTCCTTGACGTGTTTCATTACGATCTTACCACCACTTGATCCTGTTGAACCCTGTCCAAAGAGAGAAGCGAACACCTCTTTACGGGTTTCTGGGATGTCTAGGAGGGTCCTGTTCTTGGCGTCTCGGTGGGTCATGTCCAAGACGATGTACTCAAGGTTTGTCAATTTGAGTCCATCTGAAGGGACAACGAGGCACCGCGAAAATAAGAGGTCGTGAGTTCTGATAGGGGAGGGAAAAGAGTTGACCACCAACCTTCTGCTGATAGCAATTTCCCAAGCCGGTCCGGTGTCCCTATAGCAACGCTAACAGCGGTTTGCTTTAGATATTCGACCTGTTCAGCGACTTTCATGTGCTTGGCAAACAACTGTTAAGCAAGGGTGGGCATTGTTGTGATTTTAGAAGATGCCGAGACCGCCCGAGATGGAGATTAAAGTCCAGATGTCGAGGTGAGATGCATAGGAGTGAGGGTTTGGTCCAGAGGGATGGAGATAGGGAATGAGAACGGCGAAGAAGAAAAGAAGTCAGAACGACGAGGGTAGGGGCGTGCCCATCCGGCGTTCGGTTGACGACATCAGTGGGAGTTGGTTGAAAGCCTGCCGTCAGTTTACTAGATCCCAATTCAAAGATCTTTACGTGAACCGACCTTGGCTATTTCACCGCCTCGTTGGCCCCTCAACGGTCTGCATGACCGAACAAGATCGGCAACTCTCAGTGCAGCTCCAGCCACGATCAATGCGACTGGAGCTCCGTTGGATTTTGGTTTATCTTTTAAGCGGGTGTAAAGGCTGGGAGCGACTGAGCTGCGCAGATAGAAGTCAGTTCCTACACCCCGATCGGAACTTGGGAAATGAAAAGTGGCTGAAAGATTAAGATAGAAAGAGGTACGAGAGAGAACCAAAAACAAGCGTCGGGATCTAGCTCGAGAAACTTGCAGGAGGCGAGAAAAAAGGAGGTGAGGAGCGACAGTGACGCACCTTGGCGGATGAATTCAGGCAACGTGTCTTTCGTTCGTGCTTCAGTATATTGCGAGGCGTCAATTATACTCGATTCTGATAAGGGAAGATGATGGTCCAATTAGTACAATAATATGTGGTGGAATTACACAAGGTCTCAAGGGGCTGTTCGGGCCGAAAGGACGGTCTCGAGTGGCTGTTTTTAGATTGGACGAATGGGGATGGATGCCGTACCTGGTACTAAGATGTCGGCTAGCTCCAGAGCTGAAATCCCCGAGCCAAAGGTCTTGTGCTGCATTTTGACTAGATATTCCACAACGTCAGGAGGTGTTTGGTTTGCCGGGTTCGAATCGGCATTAGGATCGGAAAACTGGTCTTCGACTTTGCCAGAAGCGGTCGTTTCTCGCTGCTCTTCTTGAAGGCGCCTTTTCTGCAGGTAGAGTTTTGGTATATGCAACGTTGAGACAAAAGGCGATGATGACGGCACGAGACCACTCTTTTTCTGATGCGAAGCAAACTCACTTTAGCCTTGTTCTCCTTCTGTCGTTCTTTCTTTTTGCGCTTCTTGGAGGCTTTCGGATCCTCGGGATCTTGCGAGATGGATGGTTGGGCGTTCAGCCCACTCCATTCCTCTTCCAGCGCGAAATCATCTTCGTCCTCAAGAGACCGGTGGGGGTTAACGGGCAGGGTGCTGCTGTGAGGTCCCTCGTCGTCATCATCGCTTGCCAATGCCACGTTCTCGTCCAGGAGGAAGTTTGGTTCTAGGTCGTCGGCCATTGCTGACCCTTTATTTTTAGGCGACGAGTTCGCAGTTGAGCAGAGTGTGGCTGGACTGGCCGGGGGAAGGGGGGGCAGAGCAATGTGTGGCACCGGAGACAGTTGATGGCAGATTTTCTTGCGGTTCCCGCGGTCAGGGGCCCATGGGTTGATATCCGGACGGTTTCTCCCTCAGTCCCTTCTCCTTCTGACCTTCGTTTACCCCTCCCTCTCCCCCCTCAAGGACAAGCTCCCGGTGAGCCCCAGCAGCCCTGCATCGGATCGGTATCCACAAGCGTCTCCATCAAGCACCAGACAGATATTACCCCCCCTGTAGACAATCACTGGCTCCTCAACTAGTCACTTAACGAACCCCCCCTCTTCCTCCCCCTTCCAAGCAATTTCACAAACGGTCTTTCCCCCTGGTCCATGGATAATGTCGACGGCTCGCAAGTCTCAAGCGCTTCGCCTCCGCCGTCGACAACAACCACACCTTCCCCGACATTGATCCTCTTGTGCATCGTGAGCTCGGCTGCACTCGTCTCGCGCGCTCTCCTCATCCAATCGGACTCGCCCTTCATTCGCACCATCCACCACGCCGGCACCCGCCTCTGGGATCGCATCGGCTCGGACATCTGGCAGACGTCTTCGACGGCCTCACCGACAGCTTCGAATTCCAACAAACAGCACCAGCATCAGCAGCAGCACCAGTACACGTCTGGACACGCTCGGTCACCATCTCAATCATCCTCTAAGAAGGGCAAGACCATCAAAGGCGGGAAGCGCAAAGTCGTTATCGCAAGGGATGTCGATATGAGCAGCGTCGCAACTGGCAGTCAGTCTAGGAGACGAGCAGGGAACAGTGGCACAGGTGCTACTCCAACCCCCAGTCAACAATCCAACCCATCTGCAGCTCCCACAAAACCGGCAGTCTCCAAGACAATTCGTCAGACCTCAGCTACAAGTCGTCCAACCCCGTCGCCAAAGAAGCCCTCGCTCCTCCCAACTCCAGCGACTTCGCCCGCAACTGAACAACCCGAACCGACAACACCAACTCGCCCTGCCGCGGCACGCACGCTTTCCAACACGATCTTTCACACCATCCTCAACCCACGAGCTGCGGCGTACGAGTTTCGTGCACAGTACTCTAACTTGCCTCACGACCCTTCTACGACAACCGACGCGACCTCCACAACGACTCATCAACCTCCTGAGCACGCCGCCGACCCCAGTAGCGCAGCACTACCCGAACCGACCTTCGCGATATCATCCAGTCCGTCCGATGGAACCACCCCATACGAGACCTCTGGAGCTGTTTCTCCGACTCCAGTAGGGGCACTGCAACCCTATGACGCGTTCCTCGTTCTGGACGTCGAAGCGACGTGCGAGGCGGGCTCCAGATTCGACCACCCGAATGAGATCATTGTGAGTTGTCGCCTCTCTCCGACTGGCCCCTTCGAACCCAACGTTTCAGCTGCCCGCGTCCTGGTACTGAAACTGTCTGGGACGGGGGGAGAGGGCGCGTGGCCCGGGTGGTCTTCCGCCGGGTCGATCCCACTCCAACCCCGCCCTTCCCGAGGCTTCGCACGGAACCCAATATGTCAAGAATACTGACTTTTTACATTTTCCACGTGCAGGAATGGCCTGTAATCCTCATGAGATGGGAAGACAAGGACGAAACCACCGGAACGGGGAGCAAGCTCGTCATCGTCGACGAATTCACCAGCTTCGTTCGCCCCACTTGGCGGCCACAACTCTCCGACTTTTGCACGTCCTTAACCGGAATCACTCAGGTATGTGTGTGTATACGAAGTCTCACCTGAAATTAAAAGCTTCTCGATTCCATTCGGCTTACCCGCGTATCTTTGAATTTGGAATAGGCTGACATCGACCCCGCCCCCACTTTCCCGGAGATGTTGGCACTCTTCGAGCAATGGCTGCAGAAACACAATCTTATCCCTCCCCCGACGGCGCTCCTTACCCCGCCACAGTCCCGCTGCCCGTCGCCTACCCCATTTGAACCTCAACACGATAATGAGAGCGCCGTCCCGCTCCATTCAGACCCGGAGCCGAGTTCTTCCGCATCGCCACCAGAACCAGCTGATGCGGAGGGTCTCACTCCTCCCGATTTATCCGGCTCGGCATCCCCTCCTCCCGCTACTGCTCCCGAT